>CM038220.1:184076891-184314515 GCA_021442155.1 Cymbidium sinense
TAATTTGGTTGTAGCTAGATGACCATCCATAAAAAAAAAGAATATTGCATGAGATGAGACATGTCCACCAATAATTTGGTATAGGAAGTGGAAATTCATCCTTAGGACATGCCTTATTTAGATCCTAAAAATTGATGCATATGCAAATTTGGCCATTCTTTTTCTCAATTAGGATGACACTGGCCAACCAGGTAGGATATTTTTCTTCCTGATAAAGATCAATCAATTTCTTGATTTTAGAAGTGACATTGTTCAATGTCTAATCACATGCATCTAGGAGCTTTGATGGGTTAGCATTAAGTTCTATTTATAGTTTGTGGACCGCTAAATCAAGAGATAAACCGAGCATTTCTTTAAATCCATGTGAAGTAGCCTTAAACTCTAATAGCCTAACTAAGTCAGGTTTCTTCTTCATTCAATAAAGATGATGTATGTCGGATGTAGAATTTCTTCAGTTCCTAAGTTGATCTCTTTAAGTTCATCGATGGTTGATCTAATCTCTTCTTCAAACTTTGACAGTTCCCCTTTGACTTCAATCTCATTTGGATCATCTAAAGTTTCTAAATATACCTCCTCATAAGAGTTAGCATGATTTGAGAAGAACCTATCAGACCCCAAATGAGTAATGATGACTAGGCAATGGTTATTGTCATCGACTATACCCACTATGACAAATCCTAGTCCCGATCTTGATTGAGAATGTCTACTTTGGTTATCCCATAACCTTTCAACATAATCTATGTTTAGACCAAGTATGTGGGATTAATCCCTTCTTTGCTAAGTTAAGAACATAAGGCAATATCAATCAAAAGGCAAATTGTATTAAATCTTTATATGAATCATCCTCTAGTTTTACATCCTTCTTGACTTGAGGATGATGCTCCAATAAAAATCTCTTTGGCTTGACATATGTAGATGACTTGGGGGCCTCCTTAACTACTAAACCTTCAACTTTCTAGGAAGAAAGTAAAGTTAGAGCTAAGGTTCCCAACTACCATCTAACTATTCTACAAAATAGTGACTGAGATACATTCATGCTTTGCTTGGAGGCTTGGTCTTCATCGCTATCTGGCTCAAATATCACCTCCAAAGGGACCCGTTGAGAGGGGTTGGTCGATGTTATAACCACATAAGACTCATCCTCCAAACTAAATTATAAGTCTATGTGGATAGCAGGGTATTCTTATGAGTTGAAATATAGATCCTATTGGGTGGCCAATAGAGAGGAGGTCTTCCATCTCTAGAACTACCTCTAGATCTACCTCTGCCTCTATCTATTGAGGCTTGAGTCATCCTACCCATGTGTTCATACAGAGGAATGAACTGTGGGCAGAATCCAATATATGGCTCTATTTGTTCCTCGGTGTCTGATTCTCGCTCACTTATATTTTCATTTTCTTTTCTTTTTTTCTTTTCATTTTCATTTTCATTTTCTTTTCGTTCTTCTTCTTTTGTTTCTTTTTCTTTTGTTTCTTTTTCTATTATTTTTGAACATTCACCAAGTTCATGAGAATAGATTTTTTGATTTGGAGGAAGATAGTAGGCCACTCCTTATATATCTTGATTGAGAATAGCTTCAAGTCTACTTTGACACAATACTCGATTCCATCTCTTTAAAATTTGATGCACTGATGTAAAGAGTATGGAATAGTGTTGTTTCCATGTTTCCAAGGCCTATCGAGCAAAACAATGAAAGATGTGCCTAAGTTAATTATCTAGAACTTATCTTCTATCTTCCAATCATCTATCTCCAATAGCAACACTATAGAGTCTAAAGCCCTCTTGCTCATTAATCCTCTCAACATCATTCAATCTCCTCATAGTGGGGTGTCAATCCTTAAGGCAAGGGTCTTTAGACTTATAATGTTTTGATGCACGGATTAACTAACACCTTGGCAGTATAATGCCCATGTCCACTGATGTAGGGGACGGTGTGCTATTATCCCCAAAAGAAGTGATTTTCATCGGTGAATGTAACTCCACGGGCTTCTTTTGAATAACATGCCTCCTCTCCAATAGGTCAACTGAGCTAAGCATATTTTCAGATCAAGAAGGGCTTTGATTAATGACTCCCTCATCTCTTTGGATAAGATAAGGGCATCATATATGCTTAGTTTAGTTGGCAACTTTCTTAGGTGAGTGAGGACATTGAAGTCAACTCTGGGCTAGTCCTCCATAAGTGGAGCATCCTCTAGTGGGGCTTCTTGATCACTAGAACTAATGACTTGTTTACCCTTATCCTAAGGTGCTACCCTAGGAGGTAGAACTATGCCACTACGGAGGTTGACTTGTGACTTTGTGAGATGGTTTAGTGGAAAGTTCTACTTACTCATTGGTTCACCTACAACTTCTCTATGGGATCAGAGTTGGATGACCAAATCAATCTCAATGGGTGAACCCAATGATCAGAATGGAAAATCCATTTCTAAATCAGAGGAGGAATGATCAAAACTAGAGTTATTATTATTATTATTTTGTAGACTTGAAGAGTTTTGAGAGGAATAAAATCTAGAGTATCATAAGTGGACAAGATGTAAGTGAAAACTTTCTTTCATTGATTTCTTTTAGATGGAAGTACATGAAATCTAATAAACTAAACAGGTAAGGGATTTAGTGCCATTGTCCATCGATACAATGCTCCTGGCGAAGAGGAGTTAGTGGATGAAGAAGTAGTAGCTGCAATGGTGTATGGAGTGCTGAACTTGAACAATGGTTGCGCTACTATGCTATCCCGGTCAAGTAAGGTGGACTGTTGCTGCTAATGAGCTTCTACCATCTTCAAGTTATCATTGGAAACTTCCAAACCCTCCTTGATGTTGGAGGTTTGAGCTACTTCAAGCACCTACAAGGGTAACTTTCTGATCTTAGAGATGATTTCTTGGAGGTTTGGGATAGGGAGATATCCCAACCTTCCTTATCTTGAGAAGATCATGTGTATCCCCAAGGATTACTCTAACAAACTAGAGGATTATTCTGGTATATATTATTTATGGATGAAAATGGCACCTGACTTGTAGCTATGCTCAAGCTAGTCCTTAAAGGTAAAGCAATCTTCTAAGACATGTCTAGCATGTGGTAATAGTTTGATCGTGACTCTTGCCCACTTCCCCTCCCAGGCTCTAGTAACAAAAATCGCTTCTTTAAGAGGTTCATAAAGATCTTCTTGACTACTCCCTCTTGAATGAATATGGTTTATTTAATTTGTCAATAAGAGTAAGTAAATGATAGCTACCTGGTGGCAGGTAGGAGTACTATTGATGAGATAGGAGGATACTGGGAGGATGGAGGCCACTATGGCAATTGAGGTGGCCCATATGATAGTCGAGGTGGTGGTAAAGGAGATGATAGAGGAGATTGCTAAGCTCGCCTATCTGACCGACCGCTGGCTACTTCCCTTATCAACTGATAACCGCCTCGCTTTTCTCAAATGCCTTCTATGGTTTGGGCTTGGATGATCTTAGAAGGGTAACTATTTGACCTACCTTTGTAGACTAGCCACCTTGTTGATTAATTTCTCAAATGTCTTAATGGTAAACCCTTTAAGCATGAAGGCAATCAGGCCATGAATATTCTTGAGTAGAATTTTAATGGCATGTTGTTCGATATATGGTTTTGCATTTCATACTTAAATTGTGCCATCTAAGAATGTAATCAATAAGAGACTCATTAGGTGTTGTTGAGCTACAATAAGATCTCCCATAGTTACCCTTTATCTCTTAATAAAGATGCTCCCAACTCAATAAATTTCTTCACTAAACCATTGGGTAGTTCAATCAATCAAATGTGATGTCTATCAAGATACGATAAGATACAATAAGAGTGCATCACCGCCACCAAGATTGCAACATCCGCCCTAAAAGTGTGCTATGTGTTGTCGAGGGTTCCCACTTCCATCAAATATTTTGAAGGAATGAGGTATAAACCCTTAGAATATTAGACAACATCAAATTCTTCTGGGTAGGGTCTACCTTTTGGAACAATTCAGCCACCTCAGGCTTGTGCCATGCATCCTTCACTTGTTGCTCCACCAACTATTTCATATCCTTCTCTTGCATGGAGGTGCTATCCACCACCTTCCTATGCAAGCAACCACTATCCTTATCTACTGGAGAAGTGCTCTTGGGCTGATCTAGGACATGTGCTAACTCAGGATGATCTACCTCTATCGATATATGTTGTGGTACAGAGGCCTGATTTTAAACTATATGGAGGGCTACTAACAAATCTTTCATCCTCTTCTCCATCTAGTTAATCTGATTATCATTTTATTTAAGTTGCTGACAGAGCTATTAGGTTTAATGGACGGTGTCATCTTCCTCAACTACAACACCTTCCTGACTATGATGATCTCTCTCAAGGGAGCTCCTAGTGTCTACCATGTGGACTTTGGTCGAATCCTCAAAAGGTCATCCTCATCTGGTTCAAATGCTATCCGCTCATCCTAATCATGTGTGATTCGCCTAAGAGTTCTCTTCTCAGCAAAGTAAGTGGCTACGATCTCATCCAAGGAATGATCTAATCATGTCAGCATAAATACTCAGGGCTGATCGATGGAGGGACTGTGGTCATTGGCCAAAATACATATAACATTGCCTGGCATTGGAGTGCTAGCTCTAAGAGGTCATGCTCACAAGAGATATATGCTAATGACCGCCATCAGGAGTGATGTCCGGTGAGATCTACTACCATAGGAGTTGTAAAACTATCATCTTCCCCTCAATTGCTAACCACCACTCGATGGTGGTGGTGGTGGTGCATGATGCTGGGGTCGCCACTCTTTGAACCACACCAGGTAGAGGTCGGCAGGGGAGCTCGGTCTCACGCCAGTGGAATGGAAGGAGGAATCCTTTGGCCATAGTCAGATCACCAAAGGGGCTGGTCTTTCCCTGGATGGGGACTTCTAGATCTTTGTAGGAGTGGTGGAAGCTGGGAGCTATACAAATGATGGCGAACAATGAGGAGAGCTGTGTGAAGGTAACACTGACTGCTCCTTAATAGGAGATCTCTGCCAGTGGCAGGTAGCACCGATAAGAATAATCCAGTCAGAGTGATCGACCCTGATGGTGGGATGATTGAGAAAATCCATCAAAGCGAGGCCAACTTCCTGCATATCTCTACGCCTCCTACTCCGAATAGATGCTTGGGCCTCCATGACCCTCTCGTGGATCAACCCATGACACTCTAAGGATCAATGAGCAAAATCAAAAAGGTTTGGACTCACTCTCAGATGATCACAACCGGTGTAAGACAGTCTTGCAGCATAGGGCCGCTATGCTCCCTATCCTGTCAGCATAATGTTGGTGGAGGAGAAGCAAAATCCTCGATAATCTTCCTCTCTCTCCGAGGAGAGGGGTGGAACTTGTTGGGTTGGAAGTGGAGAGACCTCTGGAGAACCCCCTCAACTATGTGTGATGCAACCTCAAGCTCTGTTGAGTAAGCTCACTTAATCTTGCAATTTTTATTGCGGAGTTGAGTATGAGTGAACAAAGTAGAGCGGGAACTAGTACCTACCTCATAAGTAAAGGAGACTATCTTAGAAGTTAAGATAGCCTTCCCCTTCGGGGTAACCAAAGAAGAGGTAGTAGCTCTGGAGCAATAGTGGACTAGATAGGCAGATGCTTAAACTATCTCAGAACGGGGTGTGAGAACCACCCGACCTTCCTCTTCAATGGAGGGTACTCAGAATCAGAGGGCATGTCGATATGAATGATTGGCTTCTGCCCAACCACCTCATCCCTATTGAAATAGTGAGGGTCACCCCTCACAGGTAACTCATGCTCCCTTGAATCTCTGCTAAGAAAACTGTGGGTGGAGTCGGTCTTAGGGAGGGCCCATCCAAGGCCAAGTCCATCGGAAGGGAAAGTGAAACAAACTTTGGAAGCCATGTGTACTGACTATAAAGACTGCACTGACTGATATGAGCTATATCTATGCATGCATTGAAATGTTACTTGAGTTCAGTTTTTGCTTTATTATATGTCCCAAGAGAATCATAAGAATTTGAGTCTGAACCCACACTCAATAATTCAAATATGTGGGGTTCAAGTGGAAAGATTTTGATGTGATGAGGAGAGTCTTTGCCATTTGAATTCGATTTAGAACCCATACTCAATCGATTAGATAGGTTGAGTGGGGTTCTAAAATTTTGAGGAGAGATTTCTGGAGATATTTGTATTTTGTGTATCTTGTTTAAAAATATTAATGATTTGAAAGAACCTCTACTTAGAAAATTTGAGTATGCTAAGAAGTGGTGGTGATTATGTGTTTAAAATTTTTTATGTGAAATACCTTTTGCTTATGATGAGTGAAATGATGATTTGAAAATGGGGCTTCTTACTTGACAAATTTGATATGTCAAGTAGAAACCACATGTGTCTGATTTCTATTTGAAAATGGGACTTTCATTTAACAAATTGGTATGTTAAATGAAAGCCAAATGTGATTGATATGTTTTACTTTTTTTTTTTTTTTGAAAATGGGACTTTTACTTAACAAATTTGGAATGTCAAGTGAAAGCCCAAGTGTGATTGATTTATGCTTTGAAAATGGGACTCCTAGTTAACAAATTTGATATGTTAAGCGGAGGTCCAAATGTGATATGATTTGAATTTTACTTTTGTGACTCCCACTTAACAAATTTGATGTGTTAAGTGGAGATCAAATGTGACATTGAAATGAGGCCCTCACTTAACAAATTTGATTTGTTAAGTGGGGAGTCAAATATGTCATAAAAATGAGATTCTCACGTAATTAATTGGATATGTTAAGTGGAATCAAATATGATTTATGTAAATAAGACTCTCACTTAGAAAGTTTGACTTGTTAAGTGAAAGTCAAATGTGTCATGGAAATGAGATTCTCACTTAACAATTTTAATATGTCAAGTAGGAACCAAATGCATATGAAAGTGAGATTCTCACTTAACAATTTTGATGTGTTATGTAATCAAGTGTAAAATCATTTGAAATGAAAATAAAATTCTCACTTAACAACCTTGACATGTTAAGTGGGAATCAAATGCATATGAAGATAAGATTCTCACTTAACAACTTTGATATGTTTAAGTGGGAATCAAATGCATATGAAAAAAATATTCTCACTTAACAACTTTAATATGTTTAAGTGGGAATCAAATGCACATGAAAATGAGATTCTCACTTAGCAACTTTGACATGTTGGAATCAAATGCATATGAAAATAAAATTCCTACTTAACAACTTTGACATGTTAAGTGGGAATCAAATGCACATGGAAATGAGATTCTCACTTAAAAACTTTAATATGTTTAAGTAAGAATCAAATGCACATGAAAATGAGATTCTCACTTAGCAACTTTGACATGTTAAGTGGGAATCAAGTATTTGATGTGCTCTCTTTTTGGAAGGAGAGGAGAATTCTTTGTTGGATCAATGTGGCATGTCAAATAAGATTCCAAAATAGAGGGGAAATATATTTAATAAATCTTAAGTATGTTAAATAGATTTCAATGATATGTTTTGATGCCATGTATGTGATTTCATGATTCTGAAAAAGAGAGAAACTTCCCTCTAGCATATGTGAAATATGTTGAGTGGAGTTTCAATTTTATGTTATGATTTAAAAACAAAATCTTCATTCAACAAATTTGAGTATGTTGAATAAAGGTGGCTATTTCAAAAGTACTTTTGAAAATGTCATTTTGTGAAAGAATTAATTTTCTTCAATTTTATGATGAACCTCCCACCAAGCTAGTGGTAAGGAGGTTCTAAATTTTATTATCTCTCCTTCATTGATAAATTTTGTTTTCACCTATTGAACCCAATAGGGGTTTCAAGACCACATGGAGTGAGGTCCTAAAACCTAAAGGATGTTGTAACTTTTCTTAAGAATGAAATAAGCTATGTGCCAATGAAGGAAAGATATCTCAGACTCACACAAAATGCAAGTCCACTAATGATGCTTGGAGACAACAATCATCTACTTGAGATGGAGAGAGGAACCATCCCCAGTAGATTCGCTAGAAAAATCTGTGGTGTTTATTTTCGAATTTCATTCATGTGTACATGTGAGGGGACACCACACAGATTTGAGGATGTACTTATTGAGGTGATCTGGTATGACATCAAGGAATAGTGTATTATCTTGAGAGATAGAAGTCACTACCCTACGATGGACCTAATCACCTAATAAGGACCCCTAAGGCATGATGGGTCTTCAAATATACTAGAGATTTTCCCCCTACTTTACATGAAAAAGTAAAGCAAGGTTTATTTAAATTGGGTTCTTTAAGTTCCCTATGGAGGCAAGTTTACATAATTAATTACATCTTAAGGAAAATGAATCCATTAAGAATACTCTAGATTAAAGTAGGCGATTATTATCTCCAAAGAATTCAATGATAGGACTATCAAAGGATTGGTTGTATTTTAAAAATCAAGTGGGACGGATTAAAAGAAGAGAGTTATTATCGATGCCAAAGGAGATGAGTAGGGAGTGCTCATGATACTAGGAAGCCTAGTGAGCACTCCAATCTATCCTATGGTTGGGCTTTATATATTTGAAATTGAGGAGATTTATTTATTTGAGTTGAAATTTTATTAGAAATCTAGGACTTATAATTCCACAATAAAAGATTGTGAAAATGCCTAAGAGGTGAGGATTTATGCTTGTAGCCCACAAAGGGAAACAACAACCTTAGATCCTAAATCTAGGGGAGCTTTGGTGAGGGCCAAAGCATGACCTAAATCTAAGGCGAAAATGGGTATATGGTTTACCTCCATAAGAGAGAGTAAACCACCTTACTATTGGACTTATAATCGCTTAGAGTGGCAGCTAGCTAACTCCTCCTACGCTTTAAAACTATGTAGGCAAGTCTTATGCTTTTTCTAAGATGGCTAGGCTATTATTATTTATAAAAGAGACTAACTCCTTAAACCCACTCCCTAAGAGACTAGAGCATGAGGGGTATGACTAATAAATTAAATCTAATGTAAAATTTTATCAAATTTTCTTTAGTTTAGGACTCTTTATTTTGATAGTGGCTATGGGATTTTGTATGCCTAAATGCATGAGAAATTGGTTATGGGCCAAATCAAAAGGGAAAGAGGTGTTCTTCCATCATAGGCTCTTAATGGTTAAGCCCATTCTATCCAAAGATGAAAGCCCTCTTAACAAGAGTGAAATAAGATGGTTATGCATGATATTAACCAAATAACATCCAGCTTAAGGGTTGCTAAATATTTTATTATGTTGATTTAAAACCTAAGTTTTTGTATGAGGTTCTGAGTTATTTTAAAAGTTTAGTTATGAGTTATCAATGGGATATAAAATTTATTTTTATCCAAAGAGCCTAATTGCATCCAGGCCATACAACAATCACCAATCATAAATAAACTATGAAAAGGCATGCTTTTTCTAATGCACAAGCTAAACAAATCATCAAACAATTTTATAAAGCTATCATAAAAGAATAAAAGGTTGATGCGTACAATATAACCGAAAAGAAATGTGTAGCCAAAATCTACCTTATATAACGACATAAGAAAATAATTACAATTAAGAGTAATGAATGTTATGGGGTCTTCATTCTTCATTCTTCCTTCTTCATTTGATTTGCTTTTCTTTCTTTTTTGGCTTGAATTAGATATGCTTACTCCAAAGGCATCACATGGTGCATAAAACTTAGTCTCATAACCAATGCTCATCCTAATCTCCCATAACACTCATCCTAATCCTAATGCAAAATTACATTAAAACTAAGAAAATAAATCTAGCTACACCTGCAAAATAAATATTAGCTAAACACACCATACAACAAGCAATATATGAAAAAATTTGGCTTAGCACCCAACACATGGGTAACCAAGCCCACCTATCCTAACTTGGGTTATACTTAGGGACTAAGCAACCTACACAAAAAAAGCATTTATAATTTATTATGATGGCCCCTTAAGCACAACCCCTGCAGAAAATATGATTAGGCTAATATCAGCCTAACATCCAGACTACGCACATACACCCTAACATCCAGTCTAAAATAATACATCACAAAATAAACATACATCAAACCATACACCACCCTAACATAAAGTGGAAATGTTGACTTAGTCTAATGTGTGTGAATTAAAGTGTGGGTATGTCCTAAATAGGCTTTAGAGTTGTAATTTTGCTAAGTGTGAAAGATTTAATTTATAAAGGGTTGTTTCTTTAAGTGATTTAATTTTTGAAGATTTTACTTAGTATTTTCTTTTGTTTCATATGGCCTACACTTAGCAACTAAGTGTTATAAAGAGAAGAGAGAGAGGGAATCTCTCTTTCACCCTACCTTAAGTCACTTCTAAAGCAAGTTAATTAATCAATTTAGTGAATGGCTTATTATGTTTTAATTAATCCTATGTTTAGGTTCACTCTAAATGATTTTATTCAATAAGAAAGACATCTTAATAATTAGAATGATTACTATCACATAACACATGTTCATTCATTTCTTCCCATCATGTATATCATGCATATGAGTAAATCCTAAGCATATCTATACATGCAATTTATATTTCTACACTTGAATGATAAATGCAAAGAAGTATGTTTGAATTTAAATGTTTCATTTGATTGAATTATGAATGCATGCCTTTTAATAAAAGTGGGATTTCATCCATTATCTAGATACACATTCACATGTATAAAAGTTTTAAGTGAGTAATTATTTTTTTTTGCACTGGGTAAAAGTACAAGACCTACTTAGGCTACTTAAAGCCCCGGGTGTCCAGACTAATATACCACTTTTCTATACATGTGATGTAAGAAAACTATAAGGATAGAAAACCATGCAAAAGTTATGTTTGATTTGATTTATAATTTTTATTCATTGGCCACATCACACATACATATGTATAAGAGTTTTAAGTGAACACCATTATTTTTTCTCACTTAAGGTATAAGACCTACTACTTAAAGCCTCAACCCTGGTTCTGACTGATTTAATACTTTTCGATACATATGAATGTATAAAAAAGAACCATAGAAGAAGAAGAAGTCATGCAAGAAGTCATATTTGATTTGATTATATATGATTTATATATGTGATATGAAATTCTTCCTAAGTCTTAACATGGAAATGCAAGAATAGATTTAGACAAATGTTGTGTTCTTTCAAATGAAACTATACATTTGTAATTCCTATGTGAATCCATATAAAGTAGGAAAGAGAGCTTCATGTTGTACATTTTATATTATCAACACATGCAAGCTTATAGTTATTTGTAATTAACATCACCCATTAATTATAATTAAATAGCTTAAATAATATTTGATTTAATAGTGATAATAATAATTTATTTTATTTAAATCAGACATGCAATTAGACATAAAAAGAAACCATTTCATTTAGTTAATTTTAAAATAAATGAATGCATGATTACATTTGGCAAGCAACATTTAACATAATTAGAAAGAAGTAAAACATAAGCACATAATCTCATTCATTCCAATTAATTCCAAGGACAATCATACTAACAAAGCCTCTTAAAATAAACCAAAATTCTTTTAATGAGATTTCTTCTTTATGTTTGATTTGAGTTAAGGAAAGTGAAATAGGTTTGAGTCCTAATCCCATTCCCCATGTGAGTTAATTTTGGTTCAAGGAAGAAGTAATTAGGTTGATTTTATGATTTAATTAGGGGTATGAATTAAGTGGATTAATTAATACCTACATCACCTTAAGTTAATTAACTAATCAATAATGAAATGATATGCAACCACATGGAAAGTAAATTAATGATCCAAAAGAAATGAAAGACCTAATGCAATTGGCTCATGAATATTAATTAAGCTTATAAGATCTGCTTAACTACTTTTATGATTTTCTCACATGTGAGCTAACCATATTTTCATTATCTCCCTTTTATTGAACACCCAAAGAGCTACCAAGATTATAAATAGAGAAAAGATTCAATTAATTAATTGTTCATTAATTAACTAATTAATCTTAATTAATCTTAACCAATCAAAATGAGATGGGCTTAGAGAAAGAGACAAAGAAGGGAGCAAGTCTCAACCAAACTTTCAATTAATTAATTAAGGTTGATAATTTGATTTTGATTAATCTTTCTTAATTTATTAATTATTTAAGATTAAAAAAGACTTAAAGAAAAGATTGAAGAGTCCCAATCCATTTCGACTTCATCACCATTAATAGAGGGTACAAGCTTAATTGATTGATTAATTTATTGATCATTTTAATTATCAATTACAAAGTGATTAAGGCTTAATACATTTCCTCTAATTAAGCAACAAAATCTCAAAAAATGAGGAGGTCATCCCCAAACATGCACGTAAAGTTTAAGATTAATTGATGGTTAATTAGAGAGTAATTAAACTAATTACATTTCCAATTAAACTTTAATTAAGCTTAATCCACTATTCAAAATTAATTAATAAAAAACTTTCTTAGATTCTACTCTGAAATATCTTTAAAATGAGCCTTAGTTTATATTTTGGATTTTTTCTACATTTAGTTATGAATATGAGTTTTTGTTTAAAAGAATTAATTAGCTAATAAAGCCTTAATCTCGGGCAATGGGCTCCGCGACTCTCCAGGAATGATGATTCGCTATTTAGTTGTCACATCCAAAATAATGATCATCGCAGGGTAACTGTGGACCATTCGATCTAAGATCGGATGACCATGATCAAACCCATGATTTTGAGGGATTAATCAGGGGTTCTAAGTGTGATTAGATTAGGATCATCCATTTCAACCATGCAGGATGGACGACCCATGACTTATCTCCTTCTGAACGATGAAGAATGGCTACTGACCATTTATGGCTGCTTGATCTGTGCTCACCCGAGCTTGGATGGAGATGAAAATTATCCCACACCTTAGGGGAAGCACAACAATCAAATCAATAGTGGAAATTACATGACATGAAAAGTGGGTAGCACAAAGTTATAATGGGGAGCTCAATTTCAGCAGGGAATCATGTTAGTTGGCTTCCTTTGAGTAGAGGAGGGTGTGAGAGTGGCTACCAAGGGAGTAGTGGGTGTCCTAGGGCTTTCTAATGGTTCTAATGGGAATGGGGAGGTGATTTAACCTCCCCACGGATTATGGATGACCTAACCACCTTTGGGTTAGGTCAACCATGGTCTATGGTGCCTATGTGGACCTATGGTTGGGTGACAAGTGGAAATGGGGAGAGAATGACTCAATAAGCATGTGTCTTATCTCATGGGATGCCCTAAACCCAAGAGAAAAATGGTTATTTCACTATGGGTTTAGTTTGGGCAGATTTTAGATTGGTCAAAAGTGGGTTAGCCCAAATTTCAAGTGGTTTAGAGTTTGTTCCATTTGATTTGGCTTAATTCGACCTATTTAGGTCAAATTGGGTTAAGTTGGGTCAATTTTACCAATTGGTCAGATTGAGGGAAACCAAGGGTTGGGTCAAGTTCACATGACCAATTGGAGTGTATTGGTGTCATTGGTTTGATTCAATTCACTTTGGATTTGGTTATGGCTCATTTGGATTCATATAGGTCAAATGGGTCAAGTTGACCAATTTGACCAATTTGACCAAATTGGGTTAGGTTAGGTGTTGAGTCAAGTTCAATTGGCTAATTGAAAATGATTGTAGTCTTTGGTTTAGTTTAATTTGAAATTAATTTGGATTTTGGTTAATTTGACCCTTTAGGTCAATTTGGGCTAGGTCAAGTTGACCAATTGGTCAACTTGGGCTCAATTATGGATTTGGTTAATCTCAATAAGTGATTTGTAATGTACTTGAGCTATAGGTTGCAATCAATTTGGATCAAATCATGATTTTACCCATTTTGGCTTTTTAGGCCAATTTGGGTCAACTTGGGTCAAATGGACAATTAGGCTTGGTTTGGCTCAAGTGAAGGTTTGTTCATGTTCAATCATTGATTATGAGTGGTTTGAATCAATGATTTTAATCAATTTGGCATATGGTGGATTTTAGCTTGTTTGGGTTTCATTTGGGTTAGGTGTTGACTTGGTCAAAGGCTAGGTTTTACTTGGTTTGGTCAAATTTTAGACAATTGATGACCCTAGGATGATTGTTGGTCAAGTTGTGAGGTTTGGATGGGCTTAGTTCAATCCAATTTGGGTTGAATTAGAACTTATCTCAAAAAAGGTCCTTTAGGCTACTTTTGGTCAAGTGAGCCTAAATGGATTAATTGGCATGATCATTGCTTTATTCAAGTTTAGTTGAACTCACACATGAGCTTAGGATTGAAATATAAATCCAATTGCAAGTGGTTTGGAGCCAAATGAGTTTTGGGTCATATGACAATTTCAAGTCAAAAGGGCTAACTTGGGTTTGATTTGTGTTTTCTTGGATATGGCTTGATGATTGTAGTTTATTTTTATATTTGTGTCAATGATTGTAGGAATGATTGAATCATGAAGAAATCCATGGATTTTGAATTTGTTTGGGTATCATTTAGCCAAGTTCAAAATTTTGGCTAAAAGGGAAAAATTGGGAATTTGATTTGATTCGAGTTTCAATCATTTTGAGTTTTGAATTGATTTATGATTTGGAATTTGATTTGAGATTGAATTTGATAATTGAGAAAATCAATTGAATTAGGATTGATTTGAATTTGGTTAAGGCTAAGTCCATAAGATAAAATCATAGGGTTTAGAAAGAGATTTTGGAATTTGAATTTTATCATGGGTTTCAATCATTTGGAGTTTACAATTGATTTGGAATTTTGATTTGAATTTGAGGTTTGGTTTAAAAGAAGGAAGCAAGGATTTAGTTCAATGCTATAGGGTAGGCAAGTATTCCTAAATCCCTAAGGTATAACCTGTCCCTATGGCTAGCTTTTCTTTATCTCTAGGGTTAGGTTATGTATTCACCTAATCACTAGAAGTGCCTTAAAAATAAGGAGCTCTTAGTGTCCATAAGAGTCCTAGATCTATGCTAAGGAAGTTGAGAGCTCAGACCAAAAGTGAGGTAAACAAAGAGATTGAATTCAAAATGGAATTTTCTTTGATTATAATTATTTTTAAACATGATTTATAATATTTTTTTAAGTAGAGCCCATTGATTAGAAGCATTGTGCGCTCTCCCATATGATTAATAAGTTGATAAGATCCTCCTTGGTAGGTCTTCTCTATCATAAAAGAGCCTTCCCAAGTGGATTCAAATTTGCCTCCCATCTTATGATGGGCAACAATCAGTCTCCTTAGAACTAAAATAAGCTCTCCTACTTGAAAAGCTCTAGGACGGACCAACTTGTTGTGAGCTTAAATCATTTTAATTTTATACAACTCGAGGTTTTGGCATGCTTGTAGGCATCTCTCCTCCAAGTGTTCGAGCTCTTCTAACCACAACTTAGCATTCTGCTGTGTTGTGATCTTGTTACCCATAGCTATCCTTAATGATGGGAATTGGAATTCTAATGGTAGATCATCTTTAGACCCATACACTATGGAGAAAGGAATAGACTGAGTTGTAGTTATATATGTGGTGTGGTAGGCTGACAAGGCTTCAACTAACTGCTCATGCCACTATCGCTTGTTATTGTTGAGTATCTTCTTTAGTATTTGGATGAGAGATTTGTTGAAGGCTTCTGCTAAGCCCTTTTCCCTCGAGTAATTGATGGTAGAATATCTCTAATCTATGTTGTGTCTCCGGGAAAAGTTGGTGATCTCGATGCTCTTGAATGCAGTACCATTACTAAATATAATTCATTGAGGCACTCTGAACCTATATATGATATGGTTCCTAAAAAACTGGTGCACATGCTAAGCTATGACCTCTCTGAGCAGAATCATCTTTGCCCATTTAGAAAAGTTGTCAGTAGAAGCTAAGATGATACGATGACCCTTGAAAAAGGCACTGTGTATTTGACATTGGTGGCATTGCCTAGCCATATCCATGAAATATTTGATCATCGACGGTTGTAGTATCTTAGTATTTCATCTTCAGACCTGATTGGTTAGCTCCACATAATCTTGTGTGTACCTCGGTCATGATCTTATGGGCTTCATGCTTATTTAAACAACATAACCACATATGATTGAAAGGCTACCGGTACAAGACACCATCCACAAGAGTGTAGGAAAGTGCTCTCTGCTTCGTCTAATAGGCTTGGGACTTCTCTTGAGGTAGTTTGCCTTTAGTTAGGTAATTCAAGAATGGGTGCCTCCAATCTAACTCCTCATCCTTCTTGGTAATGGCAACCTCCCCTACAAGAGAATACTTTTTGATGAGTTCAATATCAACAAGGGACAAGACTTGCCTATTTTAGACCTTTATTAATATGGACTCATTCTTCGGACATGTCAACTCCTTGGCAAGCTTGGCTAAAGCATATGCTACGGTATTATCTCCTTGAGGAATCTTATAAATGGTAACCTCTGGGATTTTGGCTAATAACTATATGGTGTACTTGTGGTAGTGATTAAGCTTGGGCTTTATAATCTTATAAGACCTAGCAATTTGGATGATAACTAGCTGAGAATCCCTGAAGATGTTGATGTTATGGATGCTTAGAGTAATAGCTAACTCCATAGCAATAATCAGAGCCTCATATTTGACTTCATTTTTGGTGCAAGGATTGGATGGATGATATGAGAATCTCATCATCATAGTCTAAAGTTAAGAGAACTAATCGTACCTCTACGTTTCCTAGAATAGTAGATTGTGGTTATTTTTCTCTTAGTGGGGAAGCTGTATCATCAAAGTACATCTCCCTATGGTGAATGCTAGTATCCCTTAAGTTCATAATTTGTTCATTGGGGAGATCATCATTAAGTAGAGAGTCAGCAGGAAGTGGGTGTGGTGCTAAGAAATCTGCTAGTTCTTATCCTTTCACCATATGAAGAGGTATGAAGGTAATGTTAAACTACGAGAGGATCATGGTCTGTCGTGCCAACCATCTGAATAGTGTCAGCTATGTCATGAGATACTGTAGTGGATTCATCCTAGAGATTAAGTTCACTTTATGAGGAAGCATGTAGTGCTGTAGCTTTTGGGATGCAAAATTAAAGGCAATGCTTCTCAATGGGTGGATAATTATCGAGGGATTAGATGATGTCTAAGGTAGTAGAGTGCATTTTTCTTCCCTTTGTCATTGACTTAGGGAACCAAAGTACCAAAGGTGTCATCTAACACAAAAATGTTAAGTATGAGCAGCTTTCCTGGGATAGGGGCTGCTAGAATCGACAACATCATTAGGTAATGCTTGATGTCTTTGAAGGCATGCTCACACTTGTCGTCCCACTTGAACTTAGCATCCTTTTTGATAACGTCTAAGAATGGCTGGCATCTTCTTGATAGGTTGGATATAGAGCATCTTAGATATGCCAACTGCCCTTGGAATGATCTCAGTTGAGTTAAACTTTTAAGGGGTGTCATTTCTAATATCGCCTTGATCTTCTCTGAATCAATTTCAATTCCCTAGTGTCAGACAACAAACCCAAGGAATTTTCCTGAAGCTACTCTAAATGAATACTTCAGGGGGTTCATTTTAAGGATAAATTGTTTAACTATTCAAAAACTACTCTCAAGTCAAAAAGATTTGAGTAATAGCTCGCTGGTATGTAGCACCAACATTTTTAAGGTTGAAAGGCATGGCCTTATAGTAATATATTATGATCCGGGTTCTAAAAGTAGTGTTTCGTTCATCTTCAGGGGCCATCTTTATTTGGTTATATCTAGATGAGCCATCCATGAAAGAGAAGACTGCATGAGATGAGGCAATGTGCACCATCAGCTCGAGATTGGTAGTGGAAATTCATCTTTTGGACATGCCTTATTTAAATCCCTAAAATTAATGCATATGTGAATTTGGCCATTCTTTTTCTTAGTTGGGATGATGCTAGCTAACCAAGTAGGGTATTTTTGATCCCAGATGAAGCTAGCATTGATCAGTTTCTTGACTTCATAAATGGCCTATTGTTCTATGTCTAATCACATGCGTCTAGGAGCTTACTTGATAAGGTTAGTAGTAGGCTCTATTGTTAATTTATGGACCCTATGTTAGGAGCTATTCCAGGCATCTTATCATAACGCCACACCAACCAGTCCTTAAACTCAGTCAATGGCCTAACTAAGTCATTGGTTTCAATTTCATTCAATAAAGATCTGATGTATGTCGGGCATGGATCTTCTTCAATTCCTAGGTTGATTTCCTTGAGCTTGTTGGTGGTTGACTTGATTTCTTATTCAAACTAAGGAGGTACATCATTGACTTCAAAATCATTCAGATCATCTAAAATTTTGAAGCACAACTCCTCATATGAGTTAATATGATTTGAAAAGAACCTATCAGATTCCAAATGATTGGTGATGACTTAACAGTAATCATCATCATCGACTGGACCCATTATACCGAATCCTAGTCTCGGTCTTGAATGAGAGTTTTTTTCATTTGTTCTTTCATATTCTTTCGAATTAGTCTGACCTATGCTTTGACCAAGTATGTGGGATTAACTCTTTCTTTGTTAAATTATGAACACAAGGCATGTACCAATCAAAAAGTAATTCTATTAAATCTTTATACGAATCATCCTCAAGTTTTACATCAACTTCTTGACTTAAGGATGACGCTCTCAGAAAGAATCTCTGAGTCTTCACACATGTGGATGACTTAGGGGCTTCCTTAACTACCAAACCCTCAACTTTTTGAGAGGAAAGTGGGGTTAGAGCTAAGGTTCCCAACTGATGCCTAACTGTTTCACATATAGACTTCGATACACTTATGATTTTCTTTGGATCTTGGTCTTCATCGCTATGTAGCTCAAGTGTTACCTCCAAGGGAATCTATCAGTAAGCAGAGCTGGCTAGTGTGCTAACCATATAAGACTCATCATATGAACTACATTCTAAGTCAATATGGATAGCAGGTGTACTCTTGGTAGATGGGACATATCTTCTATTCGGTGTCCAATAAGGAGTTTTTCCACCCCTAGGGCTACATTTGAACTAGCCTCATCCTCTACATAGTGGTGGTCAGGTCGTCCTACCCATATGTTCAAAGGGAGTAACGAACTGTGGGTGGAATCTAATGCCATGCTCCACTTCCTCCTCCAAGTCTATTTCCGCTCACATTTATTTTCTTTTTCATTTTGTCTTTATTTTTCTTTTTCCTTTTCTTTTTTTTTTTATTTTTAAACTTTGGACAAGGAGAATAGCTTGTTGATTTTGAGGGAGGTAGTAAGTCGCATCTTCATATATGCCACCCCGTGAACTAAATGGCTTAAGATCTCCTTTGACATAGTAGATGATCCCACCTCTCACAAACTTCATACATGTAGAGGATGTAACTATGTTGTCTTATGTATCCATGGTCTCCCAAGCATTGAAAGATGTATCCAGTCTATAATGTGAAACTTGGCTTTGGTCTTCCAATCATCTATCTCCAAGGCTAACACTATGGGGCCTAAGGCACGTTGACCTAAATTTTTGAGTGCAGATTCAATCTTCCCATCTTAGACATAGGATTCTTATATACACTAAGACTTCCCTAGTCATAAGATACTTCTAACAATTAGGTAAACACTTAACCTAAGTCTAAATACTTAGAAGGATTAACAATAAGATTAGGTTATGGGATTAGGATAATCCACCTACCCTACAACCCAAATCCATGTTCACCTTCTCAAACCAAACATCAGATTAAAATCAAATCCAAATTCCAAAACCAAATGATTGAAGCCCATGATCAAATCCAAACTTGAAACCCTTCCTAAGCCATATGACCTATCCCATGGACTTACCCAAATCTTAATCCAAATCAATCCAAAATCAATTGATTTTATAATAATAAATTTATATCTTCAATCATCTTCCTAAATATAAATCAAATCTACATTCAAATGATCAGAACAAATTCAAACTAAATCAAATTAAATCAAAACCCTTCCTAAGCCATATGACCTATCCCATGGACTTAACCAAATCTTAATTAAAATCAAGTCAAACTAAATTGATATTCTCATAAATCAATCGTATTTTCAATCATCTTCAAATTTTAAATTAAATATACATTTAAATCATCAAAAACTAAATCAAACCAAATCAAAATCCAAACCTAAGCCACATGACCCAAGTCCTTGGACTTAGCTAAAATCCTTCATTCCAAAACCTAAATTCAATTGATTCTCTCATGAATCAATCATAATTTCAATCATATTCACAAATAGAAATGAAATCTACAATCATCAAGCAAAACCAAAATTTACCCAAGTCAAACCCAACTTAACCCTTTTGACTTGAAATGTTCAAATGAACCAAAACCCATTTGAACCCAAGCCAATTGCAATTGAATTTATATATCAATTCCAAATCCATATATAAACTCAACTAAATCAAACTCAACCCTAAATCAAGCCAACTAAACCAAATTAGTCCACTTGACCCAATGTGGCCAATTTGACCTATTTGAGTCTACTTTTAATCCTACCAAAATTGGATTGAACCAAGCTCACTAAAACCTCTCATCATGATTGTTGATCACCCTAGATTGACCAATCGTCACAAATTAGGTCAAACTAAGTCAACTTGGTCATTTGACTAAGTCAACCTACATTAACCCATATAAACTCAAACTAACCAAATTGCAACCTAAGCCAAATCCCCTCAAACCTATGATAACAAAATGAAAATCAATATTTGAGTATGACTTGACCTTTAGTTGAGTCAAATCAAACCCAATTGGCCATCTTGACCCAAGTTGACCCAAATTGATCTAAAAGACTAAATTTGATCAAATCAAAATATAAATAAAATTGATTGCAACCAATGGCTCAAGTTCATTCCAAATTGATTGTTAAACTTGACCAAACCCATGATTAGACACAATTGACTTACTTAGTACAAATTGAGCTAAAGGTTCAAGTTAGCCTACATCAAAACCAAATCCAAATTAATTGAAACCAAAGCCTACAATCATCTTCAATTAGTCAACTAAACCTAAACCAACACCCAACCAAGTTACAATTTGGACAAATTGGTCAATTAACCCATTTGACCCAAATGAATTCAAATGAAAAAAATCAAATATAAGCCAAACTAAACCAAACCAATTGAGCCAAAACATCCCAAGTGATCAAATGAACTTGACCCAACTGGTTTGACCTAATTTGACCAATTGGTCAACTTGACTAATCAACTTTTGACCAAATGAGTCAAATTGAGCCAAACCTAACCAAATCAACTCCAATTGACTTGAAATTTGGGCTAACCCACTTTTGTCTTATTTCAAATCTAACCAAATTGAATCTAATGTTAGATGATCATTCTATCCTTGGGTCAAGGAAATCACATGAGATAAATCACCCATGTAAGTGATCATTTTCATTCCTTGGCCACTTAGTAATCTCATAATGGTCCACCTAGTACCTAGACACTAACCCCACCAGGGTGGTTGGTCCATGACCCATGGGAGGTAAAATCACCTCACCCTCCCCATTGGAGAATTTGAAACCCATAGGACACCCATGGTTCCTCCTTAGCAGCCACCTCCGCACCTTCAACCAACTAAGCTGACCAAACTCACCTCCTCCCTACCACCCACGACTCCCAAAGATGGCCAGATGTTCACTAGAAGCCAAACTTGATCCCACCATCTGATCAAGATGAAGGGGTATATACCCCCTCTTATCCACTCAAACAAACACAAAAATTACTCCACAGAGCCCTAGCTACCCAAGAAGAACTGCTAAAGCCATTCCCAAGCTCGCTTCCTCAATCAAAAAATGCCATTCATTATCCAAATAAAACTCCCATTTTGACCTAACTTCCCCATTTCTCTATCAAACTTAAATTAACTTCGCACACACCTTCCTTAGGCCTCATCGAGCAAGAATGAATTGTCTCCCAAGCTTCCCAAGCACTAGAGGTGAGACAAAGCTGAGCTCCAAACACCAGTTCATGGCCTTCCGAGTGAACATCATGGAATTGATCTAATTGTTGCTCAACAGGGCTTCATCTCCACTAGATGAAGCTTCCAAAATCACTCAAGCCATCGGTCTTGAGCTTCTACAAGTTATGCTTCCAAAAATGATCTTTAGGCAAAAATGGGTTGGATATTTTTTAAGAAAACTTGCATCTCTTGTGATCTTGACCGTTGGATCCCCTCCGATTGATGTTATGATGGTGTGAGATCCTTTTGGAGTTGATCCAAGCATAGGTAAGTTCGGATCAAGTGAGCAATGGGGGACAGATTTCATTCTTCCTCACTCGGGTGATGTTAGATCACGCACCATCTATTCTACATGATCATAATGGAAGGTCATGATTAGATTAGATCGATGATTTAATTATTGCTGGGATTAATCATAGCCTTTGGATCTTAAATAGATGACAGAGAAAGTGCCCGTCAGCCACATAGCATAGATAGTTTAAATTAATCCCATGGTGCCACATGGAATGTGCACCGTGTCAGCGCGCCATGTGGCGCCAATGGGATTAAGTTTTAATCAGGATTAGTCAACCATTTTTTAAAGGTTTCAACTTTTAATTATCATAAAAAATCATAGAGAAATCAAAAAAAATTAAAAAATAGTCATTTTAATGGTATTTTGTAGGAGAATTAATTAAAAATGATCTTAATTAATTTTAAGTAGTAACTAAGGTTTAATTATAGTTTAATTATAAAATTTATTAGCTACATTACTCTTACTTGAGAAATTAATCCCAAATTTTGTGGGTTAATTTAATGGGATGACCTCTACCTCCCATGATTTTCTTGAGATTTATTGCTCACTTAATTAGGAAAATTGACTAATAAAACCTTAACTATTGTTTTAAGTTAATTAATTATTAATTAATCCCATGAATAGTAATAAATTGGTTAATTAAGTTTATTAATCATTGTTCAACAGTAAGTGAACTAAGGAATAAGGTTGGGACCCCTTTCCCTAAGTTCATTTCAACCTTTTTTAAAATAAAAGTAATTAAGATTTAACTAATTAATTAAATCAATTAATCAAATTGAAATCATAATCACATCATACTTTAACTAATTAAATCATGGGGTAGTTCTCGAGGTGTTTAATAACCAAAAGGAGTTTAATGAAATTATGGTTAGTCCACATGTGTGGGAAAATCATAAGCTTAATTAATTAAGTCCCTTAATCTAATTAACTATTAATCATGAGCCAATTGCATTAGGCCCCTTTTATTTCCTAGGATCATTTCAAGTTGATTTCCCATGCATATCAGGTTGGCTCATAATTATTTAGTTAATTACTTTAAAGTGATAGAGATAAGGGTAATTAATTCATCTAATTAAGAGTACAACATAATTAACCCATAAAATCAACTTAATTACATTTCCTTAAATTAAATCAAATTATCAATGTGGGAATGGGTTTAAAATAACAAGTGATGATTTCTCTTCTCCTCTTTAAATCAAATCAAATCCAAAACTTAATAAAGAAGCTTTGGTTTGCTTTAAATAATCTTATTTGATTTGATTATCTTTAAGAACTAGTTTGGTTGAATGAATTAGATGCTTATATTTGATTGTCCTCTTTCCAATCATGTTAAATTTCATATGTCATTTGAATTCATGCATCTATCTTTTCAAAATCAAGTAAAATAAAATGGATTTCCTTATGTAAGCTTGAATTCATGGATTTAATATATATGTGCCTATTATCACTATTAAATCCAAATGTATTATTTAAAAGCTTATAAATGAATAATAATATGTGTTATGATGCTAGTTATAAATACATAAGAAATGCATGTGCTTATTGCTTAAGTATATGAATATTGAGTTCTCCTTCCTCTATTCATGTGTTGATTTATATAAGGTTGAATGATAATGGGTATATAGTCTGGACATCCCTAGAACACGAGGCTTTAGCTAGCCCCAAAGAGGTCATTTGATTACCTCACTTCCCTGGTTTAACAATGGAATGTACCCATTTGATTTCATTCTTATGCATTTCAACATTACAATTTGGATAGAGCTTTAATTCATATATATAAATGATTCAATCAAACAAAATATACAATCTTTGCATGATTTTCTTTCCCTCATTTATGTATACATCCATGTGTGACCAAGAAAAGATAGTATATAATATGTCCCAAGAATACGAGTCTTTTGTTAGTCCCAAGGAGGTCATTTGATTACCTCATTTACCTGGTTTAATAATGACAAGTACTTGTCTATATCTTTGTACATGTATATGTATATGTGATTAGTGAATGAAAATCCCATTTTACATTAAAATTGCATGCATTCATAATTGACTAAGTGGTTGAATTAATTAGCCATATGATTTGGAGCTTACTTCCTATGTTCATGTATATGAATTTACATTTACATATTTAAATGCAAATGGGTATATAGTCTAGCATCCAGAATACAAGGCTTTAGCTAGCTCCAAGGAGGTCATTTGATTACCTCACTTCCCTTTTAACACACATGCTATTTAATTTCATTCTTATGTCCTTTTGTATAAGAATTTGGATAAAGTTTTAAATTAATATGTTTTAAATAATTCAACAAATAAAATATAAATTCTAAACATACACATACATTCATCATTTAAGTGTTAAAATATGTTACATGTATAGATACACTTAGATTAAATCATATGCATGTTACGTGTGATGGAAAGGAATGATTTAATATATGTCATGTGGTAGTAATTCAATTAAATTAATCTTAAGATGCCTTCCTTTTTGAATAGGATTATTTAAAGTGAACCTAAACTTAGATTAATTAAATCATTTAATAAGCCATTCACTAAAAGAGCTAAATCAAATTAATATACTTTAGAAAGTGACTTAAGGTAGGGATGAAAGAGGGCAATCATCTTTTCCTCTCTTTATAACACTTAGTTTAAGTGTAATCAAATGAAATAAGAAAACATAAATTAAAATTCTCAAATCAATTAAACTACTTCAAGTGAAATCAACCTTCATGTTAAATTGAATCCTTCTACACTTAGAAAATACAACACTAATGCCTAACAAGACTTACACAACACACACATTAAAAAATTAAGTCACCACTTCTAGCTCTAAGTTAGGATGGTATGATGTGATGTATATTTTGTTTTATGATGTATTATTTTAGATTGGATGTTAGGGTGTATGTTTCGTAGACTGGATGATAGGCCAATATTAGCCTAATCATTTTTTCTACTAGGGATTATGCTTAAGGATTGCTTAAAAATAAATGTGAATGCTCTATTCATAGGTTTCTTAAATCTTTAAGCATAATCCAAGTTAGGACATGTGATCTTAGTTACCTATATGTAGGGTGCTAAGTCAAATTTATAAATAAAATTGCTTAGGATTATATGTATATTTAGCTAACCTCTATTTTTTAGGTGTAGTTTGATTTACTTTTCTCACATAAATTTAATTTTTGTAATAGGAATTAGGATTATTTCCATGGGGGATTTGGATGAGCAGTGACCAAAAGGCTTTGTCCTGGGGTGCCCTATGATGTCTTTGAAGCAAGCACCATCCAAATCATAGAAAGGACCAAATAAGAAATGGAGATATGAAGAAAGAAGACCCCCATAACATTTAATACAATTATAATTATTCTTTCATATTATATAAGGGTATAGAGCCTACATCTTTCTCTCTTCGGTTAATGTACTCGCCACTCTTTATATATTCTTTTATGATAGTTTATAAAATTGTTTGATGTTATGTTTACATGTGCATTGGGGACATGCTTTTCATAGTTTCTTAAATGATTGATGCTTTAATGCTTGGATAATGATTAGGCTCTTAAAAATATAACTTTTCTACCCAATTAATCACTCATAATTAAATTTTAAACAACTCATAACCTTATCATAAATCCTAAGACATAAATAAGATAAATAAAAGATTTAGCAACCCCATAGCAATATGGTTGTATGTTTCACATCATGCATGCATATTCTTTCTCTCTTGAACATGAAGGATCTCCATCCTTACACGATAAAGGAATGCTTGACTTATGAGGGTATCACTTGTGGTGGAGAACACCTTCTTCTAGCTAATTTGACCCATAACCTATTTTGTCATGCATTTAGGCATAAGAAACTATAAAGCTTCTGTTAAAATGATGTGTCTAAAATGAAATAAAATTTGAAAAGGTTTTGCATCTATAGATTAAGTCATATGCTCATACCACTCATGCTCTAGTCTCTTAGAGAGTGTGTTTAGGACTTTAGTCTCTTTCTAATTAAATAACTACCCTAGCTATCTTGTAATTCATAAGACCTGACTGCATGGTTTTAAAATCCTAGGAGGAGTTAGTTGGCAGCCACTCCAGGAGGTTATAAGTCCAGAAGTCGGACAATTTATTCTCTCTTATGGAGGTAAACCTTATGTCCAATTGTCGCTTAGATTTAGATCACTTAGCCATCAAGGTCCATAGATTTAGGATCTATAGCTATTTTGGATACAAGCATAAATCATCACCTCTAGGCATTAAACCATGTGGGATTATAAGCTAATAATCTAATTAAATTTCAACTCAAAATATATAAATCTCCTCAACTTCAAAATTATAATGCCCAACCATAGGATATATTGGAATGCTCACTAGGCTTCTTAGTATCATGAGTATTTCCTACTTATTTCATTTGGATTCCAAAAAAATGTCTTCTCCTTGAGCATTCCCAATTTATTTTCTAAATATAACTAATCTTTTGATACCTAACCTTGAAATCTTTGGAGAATACTACTTTAATCGAGAGTTCTTAAGAAATATTTCCTAAGATGTAATTAATTAGGCTTGCCTCCATGGGGAACTTAAGAACCGGTTTAATATAAACCCTACTTTATTCTTCCATGTGTAGGAAAAATTCTGGTACATTCGAAGACCCATCTTGGCTTAGGAGTCCTTATTATGTGATTTGGTCCATTGTAGTACATCATACCTAAATGTTGCACCTAATCACCTCAAAAAGTACCCCTATGATCCAGTGGTGTCCCCCCCCCAACATCCAAAAAATAAACACCACAAGACCCTCTCCTTATTCATTGAATCCTCTCAACATACTTTCTTTTGTTTAGAGATGTCGATCCTCAAGTAGGGTTCTTAGACTCATAGTATTGATCGATACACGGCTCAACCGTAACTCGATAGCCTATATCTGCCAACATCCAATGTAATGTAAAGATGTGGTTGTGCCTTCCTAGAGTAAGTCTTCATCAATGAATGTAACTCTAAGATGTCCCAGTGCCTCCTTTAAGTGGTCACCGAGCTAAGCATCTATATCAAGTAAGGCCTTGATTAGAGATTCCCTCATCTCTTTGGATAAGACAAGGGCATGATATGCTTAACTTAGGAAACTTTCTAAGGTGAGCTAGAACATTGTAATCAACTCTGGCTTGGTCCTCCACAAGCATATCCATGGGTGGAGCATCTTATGATGGGGATATATACTCACTGGAAACAATGACTTGCTTACCCTTATCTTGAGGTGCTACCTTAGGAGATAGAAGTTAACTGAGTTAACTTGAGTGACTAGAATGATGAGAAAAGTTCTACCTTCTCATCGAACATATATCTTCTCCTATGGATCCTCTAGTCGCTAACTCCAAGTCAATCTCAAACATGATTGATCTAGAAAGATAATCCAACTCAATAGAAAAGAAAGGATAACTACTAGAGCTATTATTTTACTTAGACTTAGAGAGCTTTCAATATGAATAAAATCAAGAGCATCGAACTACACAATATAAAGGAGAAACATTTCTTTCATTAATTTTGGAGGTACATATAAATCAAGAGTAAAGATTTAGTGCCGTTATCCATAGATACAACGATAATGTCAGTAGAAGAGGAGCTAGCAAAAGAGGTGGTAGCTACAAAAGTCGAGGGAGTACTAGACTCGGATGGTGGTTATTCACTAATATGGTGAAGAGTAGCCGCTAGGTTGTTACCCGAAGTTGTTTTTGCAACTAGAAAACTTTCCTTGCGTTGGTGGATTGAGCTACTTCAGGCACATGTAAGAAAAGTTTATTGATCTTAGATATGATCTTCTTAGAGGTTCGTGAGATATCCTAACCTTCTTTCTTAAGAGGGCAAGTATCCCCAAGGATTACTCTAGAACTGGATGGTTGTTCTAATAAGTATTCCTTAGGAAACTACTCCTTGTAGTCGCCAAGCTAGACCTTAAAAGTGATACATTCTAAGATATGGTCTAACATGCAGAGGTGGGGCAATATATTTACTCTTGCCACCTCCTAATCTCTCTAACGAAAGTCGTTTCTTTAAGAGATTCTTAAAGATTATCCTACCTTTCTCTTGAATGAATATAGCTTATTCAATCTATCAACAAGAGTAAGTGGAAAGCATCTACTTGGCAATGGATATGAATATCGCACGGTAGTGGTGGAAATGGTCATGGCATCATGGCCTGATGATGGTCGAGGTGGTGGCAAAAGAGGTTGTTGACCTTAGTCTCATATCCTAACTCCCGGCTTCCCTCTCCCTCTTACAACCGTCTCCCGCTTCTTCTCAAACACCTTCTATGGGCCTAGATGATTGGTCGAAAGGGCAACTATTTGGCTTTCTTGTATAGCGCCTTGTTGATTAATGTTTTGATAGTATGGCCTCTAAGCATGAAGGTGATCGGACCATAATATTCTTGAGAAGAATCTCAATGGCATGTTTCTAGTGTGGTTCATTTCATACTGTTATGCCACTGAGAATGTAATTAATAAGGGACTCATTGAGTTTATTTCTACAATGAGGTCGCCACAACCCCTCATCGAGCTAGAAACCTCTTGATGAAGAGATGCTCTAACTCAAAGTCTAACTATCGTAGTTGTTAATTAAATGCAACACCGATGTAATGAACTAAGAGGAGTGCATTGTTACCACAAGTGTTGCAACAGTCGACTCTAAAGTGTGCAATGTGTTATCTTGGGTTTCACACTACCATCAAAGATCTTGAAGGATGGTGGCACAAAACCCTAAACAAAATAAAAACTAAATAAAAATCTAAACCCTAAACTTAAAAAAAAAACCTAAACCTCAAATGAACAAAAGCTAAACTAAAATAAACAAAACCTAAACCTAAACCTAAAATAAACTAAACCTAAAATCTAAACTAAATAAAATAAAATAAACTAAAAATAAACCTAAACCTATACCAAAAAAACCTAAAAAATAAACCTAAAACCTAAACCTAAAAAAATAAAATAAAAACCAAAACCTAAACCTAAATAATAAAAAAATAAAACCTAAACCTAAAAAATAAAATAAAAATAAAACTAAATTAAAAAATAAATAAAAGCCTAAACCTAAACCTAAAAAATAAACTAAAATAAAAAACCTAAACTTAAATAAATAAACTTAAAATAAATAAATAAACCTAAACCTAAAAAATAAACCCTAAACCTAAAATAACCCTAAACCCTAAACCTAAAAAACCCTAAACTAAAAAAAAACCTAAATAAACTAAATAAACCTAATAATAAAAAAAAATAAAATAAACCTAAATAAATAAATAAAAAATATAATAAATAAAAAACCTAAACTAAACCTAATAAAAAAAATAAATAAAATAAAAATTAAATTAAATTAAATAAACCTAAACTAAACTAAAAAAAAATAAAATAAACCTAAACCTAAATAAATAAAAACTAAACCTAAATAAAATAAAAAATAAATAAAAAAATTAAATAAAACCTAAACCTAAAATAAACCTAAAAATAAATAAAAATAAACCTAAACTAAACTAAACCTAAACCTAAAAAAAAAAATAAAATAAATAAATAAATAAACCTAAACTAAATTAATAAAATAAACTAAATAAATAAACTAAACCTAAACCTAAAAATAAAAAACCTAAAACTAAATAAATATAATAAATAAACTAAAAAATAAACCTAAACCTAAATTAAAAAAATAAACTAAAATAACCTAAAATAAACCTAAAATAAACCTAAAAAAAAAAAACCTAAAACTAAAAAATAAAAAAACCTAAACCTAAACCTAAAAATAAAAAAAATAAAAAAATATAAAAATAAAAATAAATAAAAATAAAAACCTAAAAAAAATAAAACCTAAACTAAAAAAATAAAAAAAATAAAAAAACCTAAAAAAAATAAATAAAACCTAAAAAATAAAAAACTAAATAAATAAAATAAACCTAAAAAAAAAAAAAAAATAAAAAACTAAATAAATAAATAAACCTAAATAAATTAAATAAACCTAAACCTAAAATAAAAAAAAAATAAAACCTAAATAAACCTAAAAAAAAATAAAATAAACTAAAAAAATATAAACCTAAACCTAAATAAAAAATAAAAAAAATAAAATAAAAAATAAAAAATAAATAAATAAAACCTAAACTAAACTAAATAAAATAAACCTATAAAATAAAACCTAAAAATAAAACTAAACATAATATAAAAATAAAATAAACCTAAAAATAAATTAAAAACTAAATAAAACCTAAACCTAAAAGATAAACTTAAAAATAAAACCTAAAAATATATATAAAAAACCTAAATCCTAAACTAATAAAAAACCTATACCTAAAATAAATGAAATAAAATAACCCTAAACCTGAACTAAAATAAATAATACATAACCTAAAATAAACTAAACCAAAGCCCTAAACTAAATAAAATAGAATAAACTAAAAATAAACATAAACCTACAAAATAAACCTAAAATAAAAAACAAACCTAAACTAAAATAAAAAAAACCTAAACCTAAGATAAATAAAAAAATATAACTAAACTAAAAAAAATAAGCATAACCTAAACCTAACCTAAGAAATAAAATAAAACCAAAACTAAATAAATAAACAAAACTAATTAAAAATTAAAAAATTAACTTAAAGAAAAATAAAAAATAAAATAAACTAAAATAAAAAAATAAACTAAATAAACTAAATAAATCTAAACTTACCGGTTTACTTAATTAAAAAAAATTAAAAACCCTAAACTGTAAATCATAAATCCTAAACCCTAAACCCTAAATCCTAAACCCTAAAACTAACCCTAAACCCTAAACCCTATACCCTATGCCTTAAACTAAAAAATAAAACCTAAAAAAAACTTAAAATAAAAACATAAAACCTAAACCTAGAAAAAATAAAATGAAAACCTAAAGCTAATCCAAAAAATAAAAAATAAAACCTTAACCTAAAAAATAAAATAAAAATAAAACTCAACCAAAAAATAAACGTAAACGTAAACGTAAACCTAAACCAAAAAAAAAACTAAAATAAAACCTAAATAATAATAAATAAACTAAAATAAACTAAATAAAAGAAAAAATAAAGATAACAAAAATAAAATAAATTAAAATAAAAAAAATAAATTAAATAAACTAGATAAACCTAAACCTAAACTTAATTTAAAACCCTAAACAAATAAAACCTAAACCTTAAATTCTAAACCCTAAACACTAATACTAACCCTAAACCTACAACTTTAAACCCTAAACCTTAAACTCTAAGCCCTAAACCCTAAACCCTAAAAAACCTTAAACATTAAACTCTAAACTAACCCTAAACCCTAAATCTTAAACCCTAAACCCTAAACCCTAAACCCTAAACCCTAAACCTAACCCTAACCCTAAACCTAAAAAAGAAACTAAATTGAAACCTAAACCTAATAAAAAAAAATAAATCTAAAAAAAAAAACCTAAACTAAAAAATAAAACCTAAAATAAACCTAAAATTAAAATATAACCTAACTTAAAAAAATAAAATAAAACCTAAACCTAAACCTAAATTAAAAAATAAACCTAAACTTAAAAAAAAATAAAAAAAAATTCAAAAAAATAAACTAAACCTAAACCTAAACCTAAAACATAAACTAAAATAAAACCAAACTAAATAAGTAAACCTAAAATAAATAATCTAATCAAAATAAAAATAAAAAATAATTCTAAATAAAAATGAAAAATAAAAAAAACTAAAATAAATAAAAAATAAACTAAATAAACTAAATAAACCAAAACCTACCGGTTCACTTAATTTAAAAAAAACCTAAGCCCTAAACCCGAAATCCTAAATCATAAACCCAAAATCCTAAATCCTAAACAGTAAAACCAACCCTAAACCCTAAAACATAAACCTACAACCTTAAACTATAAACTTTAACCCTAAACCCTAAACCTTAAACCCTTAAAAATCATAAACCTAAAACCCTAAACTAACTAAACCTAAACCTAAATCATAAATAAAAACTACTCCTAATGTAAATAAATCCTAAACCTAAAACCCTAAACCAAACCTAAACTACAAAAACTTAAACCCTAAACCTAAACCTAAAACCCAAAAAAGTAAACCCTAAACCTAACCCTAAAGCCTAAAGCCTAAATCAAAACCCTAAACCCTAAAACCTAAACACTAAACCCTAAACCCTAACCTTAAAACCTAAACCCTAAAACCCTAAACCTTAAAATGCTAAATCCTAAACCCTAAACCCTAACAACCTAAAAACCTAAACCTAAACTAAATATAACTTAATAGAAGAATAAATAAATAACATAAACCTAAATAAAATAAAAAAATAAATTAAAATAAAAACCTAAATTAAAACCCTAAACCTAAACCTCAAAATAAAATATAAAATAAAAAAAAATTAAAATAAAAAAAATAAAAACTTAAACTAAACTAAAAAAATAAAATAAACCTAAGAATAAAAAACATAAATAAAATGTAAACTAAACATAAAATAAAAATAAAATAAAACTAAAATAAAATATAATAAAAACTAAATAAATACCTAAACCTAAAAAATAAACCTAAATATAATACCTAACAATAAATAAAAAATAAAACTTAAACCTTAAACTAAAAAAACTAGACCTAAAATGAAAATAAAATAAACAAAATAAAATAAACCTAAACCTAGATTAAAATAAGTTAAACTAAAATAAATAAAACCTAAACCAAACCTAAAATAAACTAAACCTAAACCTAAACTTAAACTAAATAAAATAAAAAAAAACTTAAAATAAACCTAAACCTAAACTAAAAAAATACTAAAAAATAAACCTATAATAAAAAAACTTAAAACCTAAACCTAAAAAAATAAAATAAAAAACTAAACCGGACCCTAAAAATAAAAAATAAAACATAAACCATAAAAATAAAATAAAAATAAAGCTCAATAAAAAGAATAAACTTAAACCTAAAAAATAAGCAAAAATAAAAAAACCTAAACTAAAATAAATAAAACTAAAATAAATAAACTAAACTAAATAAAAATATAAAATAAACCTATATACAAATAAAATAATAAAATAAAATCAAATAAATAAAAAATAAACTAAATAAACTAAATAAACTAAATAAACCTAAACCTACTGACTTACTTAATTTTAAAAAAAACCCTAAACCCTAAATCCTATACCCTAAACCCTATACCCTAAATCCTAAACCCTAAACCTTAAACCTACAACCCTAAACCCTAAACCCTAAACCCTAAACCCTAAACCCTGAAGCCCTAAACCTTAAACCCTAAACTGTAAACTCTAAAACCCTAAACCTTAAACCCTATACTGTAAACCATAAACCCCAAAACCTACAACCCTGAACCCTAGACCCCAAACCCTAAACCCTAAACCCTAAACTAACCCTAAACCCTAAGAAAGGTTAGAACCTTGACGGTAAGAACATCACCGTCAACTAACCTCAGTCTAGATCTAGCGGTGGAGGTGAAGGCAGAGGCGATGGTTATCGTAGTGGTGGTGGGGGATCTAAAAGTGCTGGTGGATATAGAAGTGGTGGTCATGGAGGGGAGAAGTGACAGAGGTTACAACCATGGTGGTGGCGGAGAGAGAGATCAAGGATATGATGGCAGATCCTAATACTTGAGAAGCGGGAGTGGTTCTGATGGGAACAAGAGAAATTAAAGAATGTTCGACCGATCTCCGCTATGAAACTGTCTGCATAAAGATGTATACCTCAACTTATCTAGGGTTTTTAATTTTCAACAAGATAAATAAAAAATAAACTAAATAAAATTAAACCTAATTTTAAAAAATAAAAATAAATAAACAAAACCCGAACATTAAACCCTAGAACTAACTCTAAACCCTAAACTCTAAACCCTAAATGCTAAAATTAACCCTAAACCCTAAACCCTAAACCCTAAAATCGTAAACCCTAAACCCTAAACCCTAAACCTAAAATATTCTAAAACCTAAACTACCATAAAACCCTAAACTAACCATACACCCTAAATCGTAAACCCTAAACCCTAAAGCCTAAACCCTAAACCTTAAACCCTAAACTAACCCTGAACCCTATGCGAACCCAAAATCCTAAAGCCCAAACCCTAAAAACCCTAAACCTAAAAACTTTAACTCTAAACCCCAAATGTTAAACCCTAAACCCTAACTTTAAACCCTAAACCCTAAAACATTAAACTTTAAATCCTAAACCCTAAAGCTTAAAAACTTAAGAACTTAAACCTAAACTAAATAAAACCTAAAAGTAAAATAAATAAAAAAACCTAACCCTAAATAAAATAAAAAATTAACATAAAATGAAAACCTAAAATAAAACCTAAACATAAAAATAAAATAAAACAAACTAATAAAAATAAATAAAAATTAATTAAATAAATACCTAAACTAAACTAAAAAATAAAATAAACCTATGTAAAAAAACTTAAATAAAATAAAAACCAAACATAAAGTAAATATAAAATAAACCTAAAATAAAATAAAATATAAACTATATAAAAACATAAACCTAAAAAATAAACCTAAAAATAAATAAAAAACAAAACCTAAACCCTAAACTAAAAAAAAATCCTAAACCTAAAATAAAAATAAGATAAACAAAATAAAATAAACCTAAACCTAAAATAAAATAAACTAAACTAAAATTTTAAAAAACTGAAACCTAAACCTAAAATAAACAAAACCTAAACACTAAACTAAATATAATAAAATAAACTAAAAATAAATATAAACTAGAAATAAACATAAACCTAAACTATAAATAAAACCTAAAAATAAAGATAAAATAAAAACCTAAAACTTAAACATAAGAAAATAAAATAAAAACCTAAACCTAAACCAAAAAATAAAAACAAAACCTAAACCTAAAAAATAGAATAAAAATAAAACTCAATTAAAAAATAAACCTAAACCTAAACTTAAACCTAAAAAATAAACTAAAATTTAAAACCTAAACTAAAATGAATAAACCTAAAATAAATAAATAAAAGAAGAAATGTTGAATCTGAATTTGTTTTTTGTTAATAAAAAAATCTAAAAACCCTAAACCCTAAACTAAAACTTGTAACCTAAACCTAAAACCTAAACCTTAAACCCTAAACCCTAAACCCTAAAACCTTAAACCCTAAACCCTAAACCCTAAAAAGTTAAAAACCTAAACCTAAACTAAATAAAACATAAAAATAAAATAAATAAATAATCTAAACCAAAATAAATTAAAAAGATAAAATAAAATAAAAACATTAATTAAAACATAAACCTAAACCAAAACCTAAACCTAAAAAGAAAATACAATAAAAAATAAAAACTAAACTAAAAATAAAATAAATAAAAATCTAAACTAATCTAAAAAATAAAAAACCTAAACAAAATTAAAACTAAACATAAAATAAAAATAAAATAAAATAAAAACTAAACAAAAACCTAAATGTAATAATAAACCAAAACTTAAAACCTAAAAAAATAAAAAATAAAACCTAAACCTAAAAAAAATTAAAACTAAACCTAGACCCTAAACCCTCAAATAAATAAATAATAAAACTAAATAAAAACCTAAGCTAAATAAAACCCAAAAATTAAATAAACAAAAAAACCTAAACCTAAATAAAATAAAAAAATAAAATAAAATAAAATAAAAACCTAAATGCAGACCTAAACCTAAAAAAAATAAAATAAAAAATAAAAATAAAGATAACATAAAATAATTAAAAACCTAAACTAAACTAAAAAAATAAAATGAACCTAAATAAAATAAAATAAAACATAAAATAAAAATAAAATAAGCCTACAGTAAAAAAATAAAACTAAATAAAAACCTAAACTTAAAAATATAAACCTAAAAATAAAACCTAAAAAAAATAAAAAATAAAACCTAAACCCTAAACTAAAAAAAATTCCTAAACCTAAAATAAACAAAAAAAAAACCTAAACCTAAACTAAAATAAATAAAACCTAAACCTAAACCTAAAATAAACTAAACCTAAACCCTAACTAAATAAAATAAAATAAACTAAAAATAAACTAAAACCTAAACAAAAAAAATAAAACCTTATAATTAACCTAAAATGAAAACCTAGAACAAAAACCTAAAAAAATAAAATAAAAACCTGACCCTAAACAAATAAAAAAATAAAAAACATAAACTTAAAAAATAAAATAAAAATAAAACTAAAATAAAAAAATAAACATAAACCTAAACCTAAACCAGAAAAATTAACTAAAATAAAAAACCTAAATTAAAATAAATAAACCTAAAATAGATAAGCAAAACTAAATAAAAAAATAAACTTAAAGAAAAATAAAAAAATAAAATAGAATAAATAAAAAAGATAAACTAAATAAACCTAAACCTTACATGTTTATTTAATTTTTTTAAAAAAAAACCCTAAACCCTAAATCCTAAACCGTAATCCCTAAACCTAAACCATAAACCCTAAACCCTAAAACCTAAACCCTAAATCCTAAATATAAATAACCTAACCCTAACCCTAAACCTTAAACCCTGCTAAAACCTAAACCCTAAATTAAACCTAAACCCTAAAACCCTAAAGCTAAACTAACCTAAACTAACCTAATTCTAAACCTAAACATGAAATCCTAAAAACCCAAACCCTAAAGCCTAAACACTAAACATTAAATCTTAACCCCAAACCTAAACCTTAAACCCTAAACCATAAACCCTAAACCCTAAAATCCTAAACCTTAAACCTTAAAACCTAAACCTTAAAAACCCTAATCCTTAAAGCCTAAACCATAAACCCTAAACTAACCCTAAACCCTAAGCTTACCCTAAACCCTAAAACCTAAACCTAAACCCTAAACCCTAAAAACCCTAAACCCTAATACCTAAACCCTAAACTCTAAAGCTTAAACCTTAAACCCTAAACTTTAAAACTTAAACCTAAACCAAAACCTAAAAATTAAATAAATAAATAAAGAATAACTACACTAAATAAAATAAACAAAAACCTAAACTAAACTAGAAAATAAAATAGACCAAAAAAATAAATAGCCTAAATAAAATACAAAAACTAAATGTAAAATAAAAATAAAATAAACCTAAAATAAAATAAAATAAAAACTAAATAAAAATAAACTTAAAAATAAAACCTAAAAATAAATAAAAAATAAAACCTAAACCCTAAACTAAAAAAAAACCCAAACCTAAAATAAAGAAAATAAAATAAACCTAAACCTAAACTAAAATAAACTAAACTAAACTAAATAAAACCTAAACTTAAACAAAAAATAACCTAAAATAAAACCCTAAAAAATAAAATAAAAATAAACCTACACCTAAACATAAAAGAAAGCCTAAAAATAAATTTAAAATGAAAACCTAAAATCAAATCTAAAAAAATAAAATAAAAACCTAAAACTAAACCTAAAAATTGAAAATAAAACCTAAACCTAATAAATAAAATAAAAATAAAACTAAACTAAAAAATAAACATAAATTAAACCTAAACCAAAAAGAATTAGCTAAAATAAAAACCTAAATTAAAATAAATAATCTTAAAAAAAGTAACCTAAACTAAATAAAAATGAAAAAAATAATTATAAATAAAAAATAAAATAAAATAAAATAAATAAAAAATAAACTAAATAAACTTGAACTTAATCATTTAAAAAAATCCTAAACACTAAACCTAAACACCAAATAAAATCCTAAACCCTAAACAATAAACCCTAAATCCTAAACCCTAAACTAACCCCAAACCCTAAGCAAAGCCTAAACCCTAAACCCTAAACCCTAACTAACCTAAACCTTAAACCCTAAACCCTAAGCCCTAAATTGTAAAACTTAAACCTTAAACCCTAAACTAACCCTAATCCCTAAACCCAAAACCCTAAACACCCTAAAGCTTAAACTTTAAACCTTAAACTAACCCTAAACCCTAATCCCTATACTCTAAAAATAATAAATCTTAAACCTTAAACCCTGAAACTTGAACCATAAAACCCAACCCTAAACCCTAAACCCAAAACCCTAAATGGTAAACCATAAACCCTAAAAACCTAAACCATAAACCCTAAACCCTAAAAACCCTAAACCCTAAAGCCTAAACCCTAAACTAATCCTAAACCCTAAGCTAACCCTAAACCATAAACCCTAAACCCTAAAAACCCTAAACCCTAATGCCTAAAAACTAAACCCTAAACCTTAAACCCTAAACCCTAAAACCTAAACCCAAACCTAAACCTAAAAATAAAATAAAATAAAAAATAAAAACTAAATTAAAATAAAAGAAATAAAAAGCTAAACTAAACTAAAAAATAAAATAAAACTAAAAATAAAAAACCTAAATAAAATAATAACTAAATGTAAAATAAAAATAAAATAAAATAAAAACCTAAACCAAAAAAATAAACCTATAAATAAATAAAAATAAAACCTAAACCCTAAACTATAAAAAACCTAAACCTAAAATAAATAAAATAAAATAAACCTAATCCTAAACCTAAAATAAATTAAACCTAAACCCTAAACTAAATAAAATAAAATAAACTAAAAGTAAACAAAAAGCTAAACTATAAAATAAAACATAAAAATAAACCTAAAATGAAAACTTAAAACCTAAACCTATAAATAAAAAAATAAAACCTAAACATAAAAAATAAAATAAAAATAAAACTACACAAAAAAATAAACATAAACTTAAACCTAAACCTGAAAAATAGACTACACAACAACAACAACAACAACAAGCCTTAATCCCACTAGTGGGTCTACATGAATCCTTCGCCTCCATTGTGTCCTATTATGTGTCAAATTCTCATCTAATTCAAGTATACTAAGATCATTATTTATACATCTTTAACCAAGTCTTTTAGGTCTACCTCTACCTTTCTTAACATAAGGCAAATCTAATGCATCTACTCTCCTAATCGGTCATCTGACTACCGACGCTTTATGTGGCCAAACCATCTAAGGCGACTCTCCTAATCTTATCTACCACCGAGCTACTCCAATTTTTTTCCTAACATACTCATTTTGCATTCTATCTCTAAGAGTAAAGCCACTCATCCACCTAAGCATCCTCATCTCTCAGAACACTTAACTTAGTCTTATGCTTCTTTTATTGGCCAACATTCATAAGTCATTGCAGTCTTACCACCATCTTATAAAATTTTCCTTAAGTTTAAGTGGAACTTTTCTATCACATAATAGGCCGATGCATTCCTCCACTTCAACCATCCAACTTGAATTCTACTAATAACATCTCCATCTATTTCACCATCATTTTGGACAATAGAGCCTAAATATCAATCGCCACTCTTATTAATGACTTGATCACCTAAAGTCACAACACTATCACTAAAACTTCTACAACTAAAATTACACTCCATATATTCAGTTTTAGATCTACTTAAACTAAAACCTTTAGACTCTAAAGTTGACCTCCATAAATTCAAGTTTCTTGGACTCCTCTAGTCTTATCAACAAGAAGAATGTCATCAAGAAAAGCATACACCAAGGTACATCTTCTTGTAAATGCCTCGTAAGCACATCCATAACTAAAGTAAAAAGATAAGGGCTTAATGTTGATCCTTGATGTAATCCAACCAAATAGGAAAATATTTTGTCAATCCTCCTTGTGTTTGGACACAAGTACAGCTCTAGTATACATATCCTTAATAACTTGAATATAACCAATATTAACTTTTTCGTTTCTAGAACTCTCCAAAGAACATCTCTTGAGACTTTATCATAAGCTTTCTCTAAATCAATAAATATCATATGTAGATCCTTCTTACTTTCTATGCTTCTCTATCAACCCTCTTAACAAATGTATAGCATCCATAGTAGATCTACCCGCATGAAACCAAACTGATTGTCGAAACTTATCACATCGTAACCTATGCTCATTACTCTCTCCCATAATTTTAATGTATGGCACATTAACTTAATTCCTCTATAATTTGCACACTCTTGTGCATCACCTTTATTCTTAAATATAGGAACCAATAGACTCTTTCTCCACTCATCCGCATCTTTTAGTCTTTAAAATAACATTAAAAAGATTTGTAAGCCAAGAAATTCCTTGATCTCCTAAACATTTCCACACATCTATTGGAATATCATCCAGTCCTACTTTTCCACATTTCATTTTCTTTAAAGCTTCACTAACTTCAGATTTACTAATACGACGATAGAAATGAAATTCTCTATTATTTAGGTATTGCTAAAATCAATCGTATTTTCAGATCCTTCATTGAAAAGTTTATCAAAATATCTCATCCACCTATTTTCAATATCTTTTCTATGAAAAGCACTTTATTATTTTCATCCTTAATACCCCTCACTTGAACTATGTCTTTACTTCTCCTATCTCTTTGGTTGGCTAACTTATACATACATCTTTCACCTTCTTTGGTATCTAATCTATTGTATAAATCACTAAAAGCTAAATTTTTTGCAACATATATTGCTTTCTTAGAATCTCTACAGCCACTTTATATCTTTCCCAATTCTCCAAATTTTACATCTAAACCAAGTTTTATAACAATGCTTCTTATTTTTATCTTTTCTTGCACACTCGACTCCACCACCAACTATTCTTATTAAAAGAAGCTTTTCCTTTTGATTCTCCAAGCACATCTTTAGCAACTTGCTTAATTTCACTTGATATTTTTCCCACATAACGTTAGATCTTTATGAACACCCCAAATTCTAATATCTTGTAGCTTGCTCTTAAAAATATTTTTATTTGTGTTTTTTAAGTGTCCCCATCTAATCCTAGGACAATAATTTAGTTTACTTTTTCTCTTACAACCTTTCATCTTAAAATCTAAAACTAATAGTCGATGTTGGGTACTTAAAATTTCACTTGGTATGACCTTACAATCTTTACAATTTAAACGATCTATTTTTCTTATCAGAAAATAATCAATCTGTGTTTTACTAGATCCATTTTTATAAGTAATAATATGTTCATCTCTTTTCTTAAAAAAAGTATTAGCAACTACAAAATCATAAGCTAAAGCAAAATCTAATATAGTCCTACCTTCTTCATTAGTAACTCCAAATCCATAACCACCATGAATACTTTTAAAATCTTCTACTACTCTACCAACATGTCCATTTAAATCTCCTCCAATAAATACTTTTTCTTCAAGAGGTATCTATTGTATTAATCCCTCTAATTCATTCCAAAATTTTCTTTACGCTACCTCCAAGCCTACTTGAGGAGCATGACACTTATAACATTGATAATCTTAGTATCAACAATAATCTTTAAAGCTATAATTCTATCTCCACATCTATTAATACTTATAACATTATCCTTCAAACTTTTATCTATAATCACACCTACACCATTTCTAGTTCTACTTTTACCAATACCAAAGTTTAAAACCTAAACTATCAATCTCCTGGCCTTCTCACCAACCCATTTAGTTTCTTGAACACATAAAATATTTATCTTTCTATGAACCATAATATCTATTAATTCCATTAATTTACCTGTAAGAGTACCTATATTCCAAGATCCTAACCTAATTCTAGTTTCATGGACTAACTTCTTTGCCCGCATCCGTCCAAAATGTGGGAACCCTTGCTTATTTAACACGCAATGCACTTCTAGCACATTTTTTCATCAGTATTCAAGCCATACACTGCCGCTTCCAGGGACGCCTAGCATTAACACAATGATTTAAAGGATTCATGTCATGATTATTTGACAAATTTTACTGGCCGACTACCTAACGCAACCTCCACTTTTGCATCCGACTTGGGACTAGAATGGTAGTGTGTTAAACCTGAAAAATAGACTAAAATAAAAAATCTAAACTAAAATAAATAAACCTAAAATAAATAACCAAAATTAAATAAAAAATAAACCTAAATAAAAATAAAATATAAAATAAACCAAAATAAATAAAAAATAAACTAAATAAACCAAAACCTACTAATTTTCTTATTTAAAAAAAAACCATAAACACTAAACCCTAAACCCTAAACCTGAAACCATAAACCCTAAACCCTAAACCCTAAACCCTAAACCCAAACCCTAACCCAAAACCCTAAAAGCATAAACACTAAAACCCTAAACCCTAAACCCTAAACCCTAAATGCTAAACCCTAAACCCTTACCTTAAACCTTAAACCCTAAATAACAAGTCCTACACCTTAACCTAAAGTAACTAAATAAATTGAAAAATAAACCTAATTCCTAAAACCTAATAAACCTACCCCAAAAATGTAAACCCTAAGAATGGGTAGAACCTTGACAACAAGAACATCACCGTTAACCATGCTCAGCCTAGATCTAGTGGTGGAGGTGAAGGTGGAGGCGGTGATTATCATAGTGGTGGTGGGGGATCTAGAGGTGTTGATGGATATGGAGGTGGTGGTCAAAGCAGTGGTGGTTGTGGAGGCAGGAGAAGCGATGGAGGTTAAAGTCATGGTAGTGGTGGATGGAGAGATTAGGGATATGATGGTGGATCCTACTACTCGAGAGGGCAGGGTGGTTCTGATGGGAACTAGAGAAATTGAAGAATCATCGATCTGATCTGCTACTTATGGAACTGTTTCTTTACAGTAGAGATAATTCTAGTTATCTAGGGTTTTTTATTTGCTCTATGCATGCTAATTTTTGATTTATGTCATCGCCTGCGTCTTAGAAACATTGGTGTGTTACTTGGTTGATGAAATCAAAAGAAGAAATGTTGAATCAATTATTCTCTTAAAAAAAAACCAAAACCCTAAACCCTAAACTAAAACCTGAACCCTAAACCTAAAACCTAAACCCTAAACCTTAAAAATTTAAAAAAATTAAAAAAATTAAAAAAACCCTAACCCTAAATGCTAAACCCTAAAATTAAGCCTAAACCCTAAACCCTAAACCCTAAACCTACAACCCTAATCCCTAAACCCCAAACCCTATACCTTAAACCCTAAACCCTAAACCCCAAACCCTATACCTTAAACCCTAAACCCTAAACCCTAATAATAAACTAATAAAACACTAAACTAAACTAACTAAAACTAAAATAAATAAATAATAAACTAAAATTGATAAATAAAAAACTAAAACTAATAAACTAAAACTAATAATAAACTAAAATAAAAACTAATAAAACTAAGTAAACTAAACAAACTAAATAATACATAAAAAAACTAATAAACTAATAATAATGAAAACTAACTAAACTAATAAACAATGTAATAACAAAATTAAACATAAACAAAAGACCCCATAATAAACTAATTAAAAATAAACGAAACTAATAAAATAAATAGAAACAAAACTAAACCTAAACTAATAACTAAAACTAAACTAAAAACTAACTAAACTAAACCTTAATAAATAACTAACTAATAATAAACTAACTAATAATAATCCTAAACATAACTAACCTAATAAATAAATTAAATAATAAAACTAAACCCAATAACAAAACTAATAATAACTAAACTAACTAAACTATAACTAATAACTAATAAACTAAAACTAATAAACTATCTAAATAATTAAGAAATAACTAATAATAATAATTAACTAATAACTAAAACTAATAAATAAACTAAATTAATAAACTAATAAACTAACTAAACCTAATAATAAACTAACTAAATAATAATAACTAAAACTAATAATAAAACTAAAATAAATAATAAACGGAAACTAAATAGCTAATAATAACTAAAACTAAACTAATAAACTAATAAGAAACTAAACTAAATAAAACTAATAATAAACTAAACTAAATAAAACTAATAAAAAAATAAACTAAATAAAACTAATAATAATAATAATAATAAACTAAACTAATAATAAACTAAATAATAAATAAAACCTACATAAATAAACTAAACTTAACGATAAAAAATAAACTTAATAAACTAACTAATAATAATAATCTAATAAAACTAACTAAACTAAAATTAATAATTAATAATAATAATAAAATAAACTAAACTAAAACTAATAATAACTAAAACCACTAAATAATAATAAAATGTAATAACATAAACTAACTAAACTAAACTAATAATAATAAACTAAATAATAAATAACTAAAACTAAACTAATAAATAAATAACTAATAAAACAAAGTAAAACTAATAAACTAATAAATAACTAAGATAATAATAATAATAATAATAATAATAATAATAATAATGATAATAATAATAATACTAATAAATAATAATAATAGTAATAATAATAATAATAATAATAATAAAACTAAAATAAAATAAAACTAAATAAACCCAAAAAAAAAAAAACTAATAATAATAAAACCATAATAATAAAAAACTAAACTAAAATAACTAACAATAAACTAATAAAACTAATAATAATAACTAAATAATAGATAAAAACTAATAAAAGAATAAAAAATAAACTAAAACTAACTAATAACTAACTAATAAAACCTAATAAACTAATAAATAATAAACTAATAAAACTAATAAACTAAAAACCTAATAATAACTAATTAAAAACTAAAACTAATAATAAATAACTAATATCCTATAATTAATAACTAATAAACTAATAAACTAACTAACTAATAAAATTAAAATAATTAATAAATAAACCTAAACTCTAACAAATAATAAACACTAAAACTACTTTAATAAACTAATAATGATAACTAATAATAAATAACTAAATAAGTAACTAAAATTAAAGCCTAAACCTCAATTAATAAACCATAAAAACTAACTAATAAATAAACATAATGATAACTAAACCTAATAAACTAACTAATAACTAATAATAAACTAATAAACTAATAACTAAATAAAACAAAGCTAACTAAATAACTAAACTAAATAACTACACTAGTAAATTTAATAAATAAACTAACAGTAATTATAAAAAAACTAATTAACAATAACTAAACTAATAAAAACTAATAATAAGAACATTAACTAACTAACTGACTAACCAACTAACTAACAAAACTAATAAACTAATAATAATAAAAGTAATAATAAACTAACTAATAAATAACTAATTAAGTAAACCCTAAACCCTAACTAAATAAATAAGCTAAATAATAATATTAAAATTAATAATAATAAACATAAACTAATAATTATAATAAACTAAAAAAACTAAACTAAAACAAAACTAATAATAAACCAACAAATTAAACTAATAATAATAATAAATAATAAATAACTAATAATAACTAATAAACCATAAACTAAACCAAAAAACTAATAATAATAAACTAATACACCTAAATCCATAACTAAACTAATAAAACTAATAAACTAAACTAATAAAGTAATAAATAAACTAAAACTAAACTAATAAAACTAAACCACTAACTAAAACATAAGTGATAATAAAACCAAAACCTAATAATAATAACTAACTAAACTAAATAAATAACTAACTAACTAATAATAACTAATAAATAAACTAAAAAAAACTAAACCCTAATAAAAATACAAACAAAATAAACTAATAAACTAACCTAAGAAAATAATAACTAAAATTAAAACTAATAAAACTAAACTAATAACCTATCTAAAACTAAACATAAAACTAGTAATAAACTAATAATAACCTAAAACTAATAAAACCTAATAATAACTAATAAGCACTAAACATAAACCCTAAACCCTAAAACTAAATTAAACCCTCTTATTAAGAGATTTCAAGATCCCTCGCATTCTTAATGAGTTTGCGAGCACTTTCTCTCTTGGAATCCCTATATATTGTCAGTCTTGGGCAGATCTCAACCTATAATTATCATGATGCCATGACTCATGGTGTCGACTTCTTCAAATCTATAGGGTAAATCCCATGTGTCGATGGATCCCGCTAGGGCATCAGATTTTTGGGTAATCCTACCTCTAAATTACATGCTATTACTAAATATTTCAATGAGGCTTTACATGGTAAGAATTCCTCCACTGAGCCTCCTTTGAATTTGCTTCATAGAACTTTTAAAGGTACTCTGACAATTATGATTTCAGATGAGGATATTGAAAGATTAATTGAACTTTTTTGTTTTTCTTTGATTGGAAAGTTTTCATTTAAATGGCCAAAGATGGAAGATATTCATTCTCTTTTTCATAGCTTAAATTTATTTGGTTCTTTTTTATTATTGATGCAAGGCATGTTCGATTAAACTTTCTAATGACCTTGATTACGGAAGAATTTTTTCTAGGCGTTGTTATCATGTTTTAAATTGTCAAATGTGTATTCTGAAGTTGATGCCTATGTTTGATGTTAATGAAGAGTCTCCTATTGTTCCCATTTAGATTTCTTTACCTAACTTGTAGATTCATCTATTTAATCATCGAATTCTTTATGCTATTGGGTTGATTTTTGGTCAGCATTTACAAGTTGATCAAGCAATAGCTACTTCTTCTAGACCATATGTTGCTAGAATTCTTGTAGAGATTTATATTACTAAAAAGTATCTGAAAGAAATTTGGTTGGGTTCGGAGAAATGTGGTTATTTTCAAAAATTTGTTGTTAAGAACTTTCCTATTTTTTGTAATCATAGTAAGATTCATGGGCATAAATTTTTTGAATGCTTTATTACTCATCCCTCTCTTAGGAAGAAAATCACTAGTAAGAATTCAATTGTTGAAAAAACTAATGATTCTTCAAGTTGGATAAAGGAAAATCTGCTTTTCAAAATTCTAATCTTTTGCAAAACCAAATTTTTGAATCTTCTAAAAAGTTTTACCTATTAATGATTTGTCTAATGCGGAAGGTAATTTTGATGTTTCTGAAAAAGTTTTAACAAATAATCATGCTCTTAACATTTCTTTTGATGATTATATTAAATCGAAGGCTTTAGAGGCTATGGTTAATGATTCTAATGGTTTTGATGTTGTGCATAATTCCTTTCATGATTATGGTTCAAATATTATTGATGTTAACACCATTTCTTCCAATAAGTTGGATGTCATTTCTATTTCTCTTATGTCTACTTTAGATCATGGGAAAGAGATAATTTCTTTGCCTTTTATGAATGAGAATGGTAGTGAAAAGAATGTTCTTATTTCTAATATTTTAACTTATTGTCTTGACAATCTTGTTAATATTGGTGATCCTTCTTTTAAAAAAACAAGATTTAGATACCTGTGACAATTCACTCATTATGAATAGTTCTATTTCAATTCAAACTGATGGTTTTTCTATGGCTGGTAATTATGTTCACAATTTTGGTAATATGCTATGTGTTTCTAAGGGATTTGAATCTTATTTTAATCCCTTACATGAAGATTGTACTGAAAATCTGGATTCTGCTTCTCTTGCTTCTTTTATGAATGAAGACAAGGGGGATACTATTCATATTTTGTTGGAAGGTAAAAATATTGATAATTATCTTATTAATAAACCTGTTTCTGGTCCTTATTTCACTTCTGATTCTGAAATGCATAATACTTTAGATTATCCTTTGTCTAATGTTGTGGATGATTCTAAATTCTATTATTTAAAATTGATAGCTTTTGTTGATCCCCATGTCTTTTATAATAATACTGATTCATTTTTTAATGGAGTTTTTTCGAAGAAAATACATGGTTATAAAATTGTTTACAAGAAGAAAAAGAAAAAAAAAAGTGTTTAGATTTATGCCCCTCCTCACTTGTTGAGGGTTACACATTCTAAAGCTTCTTGGAAATAATCTCTTCTATCCATAGAAGGTTTTTGCTTTTGGCTAGTTTTTTCTCTATTGGTTGAGCTTTTATTGTGTGTTTTTCTGCTAGCTGGAGTATTGGCTTCTTGGCTAATTTTTCTCTTTCTGGCTTGGTGTTTCTAGCTTCCTGTTTGCTAGCTTTTTTTTTTGTGCCCTTTGGCTAGTTGGTTTTGTGCTGGTGGATTTGTTCCTATTGGCTTGCCTTTCTTTGGTTGGTGCTTTTGATCTGTTTGTTAGTGGTAGGCTGGGCTTTTTGTCCTTGGCTTGTGTTTTGTCCATTGGTTGGTTGTTTCTCCAGCTATATATTTTAGCTTCTGCTAGGCTTCTTTTTTTAATGTTGGTTTGTTTATTTCTCTCTATCTGGATATTTTCATGGGTGCCTGTTGTGTGGCACTTAGCTATTTCCTTTCCTTTGGTTGGTGCCTTGGTGGCTTCAGATTGGCATTATTGTGGGCTTTATTGGCATGGTGCCTTGGTGGCTTTGGATTGGTGTTGTTCTGGGCTCTATCAGCTTGGTGCCTTGGTGGCTTTGGATTAATGTTGTTGTGGGCTTTGTTGGCTTTATCTTTGAGGGTCTTTTTTTATGGGTTGTGAACTTCTTTGCTCCCTCCTTTTAAACGAGGTGTTCATATTTGGTTTTGTTGAGATTGATTTATGTTAATTTTATATGTTGCTCTTCTCCTCTCTTTCTATTTCCTTAGCTTCACTTTTTCTTTGACTGGGTGGCTATTATGATAGGTTTGTATTTTTCTTTGGCTGGGATGGCTATGATGATATGATGAATTTTTTCCTTGATATTTTTATGGCTGGTGACTTTTCCTATTTATAACCCTTCTTTGAAGCTGGATACACTTAGGATTTGATGCCCCTCATTATTTTGATTATCCTTTTTTTCGTCATTTCTAAGCCTAAGTTTTTTTTCTATTTATGTTTTTTGATCACCTTCTAGCTGAGATTTCTTGCGTGCTGCGGATCTCTTTTAATTGGTCTCTTCTTCTTCTTGAGGGAGTCAAGTCTTCTTGATGGCCTCTTTTTCTTAGATGATGAGTTGTCTTCAATTGCAGGTTGCAGGTTTCCTTTTCTTATGGATCTTCATCTCTTTGGAGGTTCTTTTTGAGCTCCGTGGATTCTTCCCCTTTGCTACCTTTTGCTTAGCTTTTTTAGTTATATCTTTGTTTTTTTTTCTTTATTGCTCTTTATTGTATTAGTTTAAGGACTAAACACTTTAGGATTCTCTTGTAGCTCATTTAAGCAGTAGTCTTTTTCTTTTTGAGTTTAGTCTCTAATATGGTCTTCTTATACCTATTTTTCTGAGCAATAAATTCTTTTTAGTTAAAAACAAAAGAAACCCTAAACCCTAAAGCCTAAAAACTAAACCCTAAACCCTAAACCCTAAACTCTGACACTAAACCCTAAACCTTAAAACCCTAAACACTAAAATCCTAAACTCCAAATCGTAAGCCCTAAACCTAAACCCTAAACTCTAAAATCCTAAAAACATAAACCTAAACTAAATAAAATCTAAAAATAAAATAAAATAAAAAAAACCTTAACCTAAATATAATGAAAAAATAAAATAAAATAGAAACCTAAACTAGAACCTAAACCTAAACCTAAAGATAAAATAAAATAAAAAAATAAAAAAAAGCTAAAATAAAATAAATATAAACCTAAACTAAATTAAAAAAAAATAAATCTAAGAATAAAAAACCTAAATAAAATTAAAACTAAATGTAAATTAAAAATAAAATAAACCTAAAATAAAATAAAATAAAAACTAAATAAAAACCTAAACCTAAAAAATAAACATAAATATAAATAAAAAAACCTAAACACTAAACTAAAAAAGCTAAACCTAAATAAAAATAAAATAAACAAAATAAAATAAATAAACTAAACTAAAATAAATAAAACCTAAACTAAAAATAAACTAAACCTAAACCTAAACCTAAACTAATTAAAATAAAATAAACTAAAAATAAACATAAAACTAACCTGGGGAGAAGGGTGTGATTTAACTCTTTTGGGGAAAATCAGATTGGATTTAATTTAATTTGAATTAATGTATGGACCCTGTCGGTGTGTGATGGACCCACATAGAAGGGGCTATATCAGCCTTGACCTACCTCAGGTTTATAAATCCAAAGGGATAGTCTACCACAGGGTAGAGCTAAACATGAGGTTGCCTTCGGTGTAATGACTCTGCTAGGAAGAAGGCATAGCAGACTTACATCTTTCAAAGCAAGGAATAACCACTGGGGTGACCTATTGGATGCATAACAAATCGAACTAGACTTAGGGTGACTATTGAGTGAATGTCGCTGGGGACTTATCTCAACTCAAAAGTAGTCAGGATTGATTTTATCTTAATTTCATGTGATTTGATATGGTTTATTTGTTTTAGTTTGATTTTGAATTGAGGGCATATCCACTAGGGATGTGAAATCGGCAAAATTTTATAGATCAAATTTATTGACCATGTCAATGTGCGATGGACCCACTGAGAAGCGGCTATATCGGACTTGTCCTATCTCAAATTTATAAATCCAAAGGGATAGTCTACTGGCCATGGGGTAGAGCTAGCAAACCTGATGGGGTTCCTTTCGGTGTGCAATGGCTATTCCAGGAGGAAGGCATAACAAAAATTACATCTTCTAAAGAACAATCAATCGGGTGACATGTTGCAACAAATCAAATCGACTTAGAGAATTACTAAGAGTGAATGCGTACTTATAACAACTCAAGAGTAGTTTGGTGATTCCAATAGGAAGTTTTGTTAACATTTCCCTAAAGATAGGATGTCTGCTTGGGAAAAGGTACCACTATGGGTATCCTCCTAATCCACAAGTGAATATATATTTTGTTTACATGTTTGTGTGGACCTTGTTGGTGTGCAAGGGACCACACTAAGAAGGGGCTTTGTCAGCCTTGACCTATCTAAAATTAGGACCAAGAGAGAATTTGCACATCCACATGATGGATTCTCCAACCATAGGGGTGATTATTAGGAAAGGAGAATTGTCTAATCTGATATTAACTCAGGTAGAGCTTAAATGGGGTCGCAAAGGACGTGATCCAAATATAGTGCCTACAAAGGATGTGCTGCAAGGGCCATTATCCTGAGCCCTGGAAAAGAAATCTTATAGGTGTACATTGGCCAATGCAAGGAGAAAGCATATCAGACTTACATCTGCCATGAGTGGTGTATCCTAAGGTGCGAGAACCAACCAACTTAAGGTCTATCCATCAGCATGATTAGTGTATACATCAGCATAGTGAGAACCAACCAACCTATGGTGCATGTCAGTGTGCAATGATCAATCTAGAAAGAAAGCATGTAGGCTTACAACTTTCCAAGTGGAACTGATCATCAGGATAGTCTATCATTGGCAGACATGTCATCTCGAGAGACTACTAAGCGGGGAGCCTCGACTGGACCCATACTTGAAGTAGTCAAGAGGGAAGGAGGCGCTAGGGGACATATCCTAAACCTCAAATATACTCAACCCAATCAACGCACAAAGGCTAATCCAAGAAAAAAGCATAGCAAACTCATATCCTCTTAAATAATCCAACATTAGGTAGTAGTAAGACCTACCAAACTAACAAGGCCCTTATCAATGTGCAGTGGCCAAGTAAAAAGAGGAAAGCATAGCAGACATACATCCTCTAAAGTAAGAAGACCACTGGGGTGACACACTAGTTGGGCAACACGTTAGCTTGACCTAAAGTAACTAATGAGTGAGTGTGGTTGGGGGTGTTATCTCAACTTAGAGTAGCCCGAGATAAAAGATTTGTGTTTATTTTATATGTTTGTTTGTAGTTCGTATTTTTGTTATGTCGATGAAGGATATGACATATCTTGGGTTCCTTACACATACACTACACACGTCATGGAAGATTCCCAAACAAGAATACTTTCAACGTGGAAGAGATTGAATTCAAAATAGAATTTTCATTGATGATAATTATTTTCAAACATGATTTATAATATTTCTTTAAGAAGTGCCTATTGATTGAAAGCATTGGTCGCTCTCCCTTATGATTAATAAGCTGATAAGATCCTCCTTGGTAGGCCTTCTCTATGAAAAAAGGGCCTTCTCAAGTGGGTTCAAACTTTCCTCCCATCTTATGACGGGCAACAATCAATCTCTTTAGAACTAAAATAAGCTCTCTTACTTGAAAAGCTCTAGGACAGAATAACTTATTGTGAGCATGAATCATTTTATCTTTGTACAACTTCAGGTTTTGGCATGCCTACAGCATCTCTCCTTCAAACCTTCAAGCTCTTCTAACTGTAAATTAGTGTTCTGCTCTATTGTGATCTTTCCACCCACAACTATCCTTAGTGATGGGAGTTGGACTTCTAATGGTAAAATGACTTTAGACTCATACACTAAGGAAAAAGGAGTATACTGAGTTGGACTTCTATATGTTATGTGGTAGGCCCATAAGGCTTCAATTAACTGCTCATGCCACGATCGCTTGTTGTTGTTGAGTGTCTTCTTTAGTATTTGGATGAGAACTTTGTTGAAGGCTTCTACTAAGCCATTTTACATTAAATAGTTGATGGTAGAATATTTCCAATCTATGTTGTTTCTATGGGAAAAGTTATTGATCTCGATGCTCTTAAATGAAGTACAATTATCAGAAATAATTCATCAAAGAACTCCAAACCTATATATGATATGGTTCCTAAAACATTGGTGCATTCTAAGTGCGGACCTCTGATAATCACCTTGCCATTTGGAAAAGTAATAGAAGTAGCCTAAGATGAACAGATGACCATTGGAAGGAGGATCAATCGAACCCACTATGTCGGTACCCCAACACTCAAATAGCCATGAGGCCTAATGTAGGATGTTGGGTGTTTGGTGTAGGACCACACCGTGTATTTAACATTGGTGTCATCGCCTAGCCATATCAATGCAATCTTTGATCATTGACAGCCAGTAGTATCATAATCTCTTGATCTTGGCTTTCATCTTCGGACTATATTGGTTGGCTCCACATAATCTTGAGTATGCATCGATCATGATCTTACGGGCTTCATGCTTGTCTAAACAACATAACCACATATGATCGAAAGACTGCCTTTTTAAGGTCATGCAGAATTGATGGTGATTAATCTGATAACTTAATAGGATTAAATTAGATCGATCTAGTGGATTTATTCATGATTGTCCATTTCGATCATGCAGAACTGATGGTGATTAATCTGATAACTTAATAATAGGATTAAATTAGATTGATCTAGTGGATTTATTCATGATTGTCCATTTCGATCATGCAGAACTGATGGTGCTTAATATAACGTCATGCGAGTGAGAGAGAATGGAGTTCGTCTGCCATTGCTAACTTGATTTGAACTTACCCGAGCTTGGATCAACTCTAAAAGGATCCCACACCTTCATGATATCGATCGAAGAGGATCCAACAGTCAAGATCACATGAGATTCAAGTTTTCTTCAAAAATCTCCAACCCATTTTTGGCCAAGGTTCAGTTTTGGAAGCATACCTCACTGGAGCTAAAGACCAGTAGCTCGAACAATTGAGGAAGCTTCATCTATTGGAGATGAAGCCTTGTTAAGAAGAAATTGGATCAATTACTCATTATTCACTCAAAAGGCCATGAATTGATGATTTGGAGCACAGCTTTGATCAAAGTCTGACCTCCGGTGCACAAGAAGCTTGAGAGATGGTTCGTTCTTGCTCGACGTGGCCTAAGGATGGTGTGTGAAAAGTAAATTTGAGTTTGATAGAGAAATGGGAAAGCTAGGTTGAAAATGGGAGTGTGCTATTTTGGGACTTATGGGAATGACATTTTGATTGAGGAATGAGCTTGGGAACTTAGGAAATGGCTCTAGTGGCTTATCTTGTGTAGCTAGGGCTCTGAAGAATGATTTTCATGTGTGTTTGAGTGGAAATGAGGGGGTGTATACCCTCCTTCATCTTGATTGGACATGGATTGGGTTTGGATTCTAGTGGCTGTCTGGCCATCACAAGGAGTCATGGGTGGCATGGAGGAGGTGAGTTGGCTTGGCTTGGTTGGTTAATGTTTTGGAGGTGGCTGCCATGGAGGAATCATGGGTGTCTTATGGATTTCAAATGCCCCAATGGGGAGGGTGACGTGGTTTCACCTCCCATGGGTCATGGCCTACCCAACCACCCCTTGGGTCAGGTTGGGCAGTATCCTAGGTGCCAAGTTGGACCATTGGGAAATTACTAAGTGGCCAAGGAATGGAAATGACCACTTACATGGGTGATTTATCTCATATGATGCCCTTGACCCAAAGTTAGAATGCTTATTTGTCATTAGATTTGATTTGGGTAGATTTTAAATGAGCCAAAAGTGGGTTAGCCAAAATTTCAAGTCAATTGGAGTTGATTTGGTTATGTTTGGCTCAATTTGACTCATTTAGGTTGAATTGGGTTAGGTTGGGTCAAGTTGACCAATTAGTCAAATTGGGTCAAACCAAGGGTTGGGTTAAGTTCATATGATCATTTAAGATGTTTGGTTTAATTGGTTTGGTTTAGTTTGGCTTAGATTTAATTTTAGCTCATTTGAATTCATTTGTGTCAAATGGGTTAAGTTGAGCAATTCGACTAAATTAGCCAAATTAGCTTGGGTTGGGTGTTGGTAGGAGTTTAATTGACTAATTGAAGATGATTTTAAGCTTTGGCTTAAATTAATTTGGATTGGTTCTGATTTATTCCAACTTAAAACTTTAGGTCAAATTGGGCTAAGTAGATCAATTGGGTTCAATTGGGTCCAACTATGGCTTTGGTAAAATTCAACAATCAATTTGGAATGAACTTGAGCTATTTGTTGCAATCAATTTGATTTATATTTTAATTTGACCCAATTTGTTCTTTTAGGTCAATTTGGGTCAACTTGGGTTAAGAGGGCCAATTGGGTTTGGTCTGACTCAGTTGAAGGTAAAGTGATATTCAAATATTGATTTTGATTTGGTATGAATCATTGGTTTCATGGGATTTGGCTTAGGTTGTAATTTGGCTATGGATTCATATGGGTTAAGGGGTTGACTTGGTCAAATGACCAAGTTGACTTGTTTGACCTAATTTGACAATTGATCAACCTAGGGTGATCAATAATCATGATTGGAGGTTTTGATGGGCTTGGTTCAATCCAATTTGGGTAGGACTATTAGAACATGGCTCAGATAGGTAAAATTTGCCACTTTGGGTCAAGTGGACCAATTGGGCTTAGTTGGCTTGATTTTGGGTTGAGTTTGATTTAGTTGAGTTTATATATGGATTTGGGATTGATATATAAATTGAATTACAATTGGCTTGGGTTTAAATAGGTTTTTAATTTGAACATTTCAAGTCAAAAGGGTTAAGTTGGGTTTGACTTGGGTTGATTTTAGTTTGGCTTGATTATTATAGATTTCATTTATATTTATGAATATAGTTGAAGGTATGATTGATTCTTGACAAAATCAATTGAATTTGGGTTTTGGAATGAAGGAATTTGGCTAAGTCCGTGCAGTTTGGTCATATGTCTTAGGTTTGGATTTTGATTTGGTTTAATTTAGTTTTGATGGTTTAAATGTATATTTCATTTAAATTTGTGAAAATGACTAAAAATATGATTGATTTGTGAGAAAATCAATTTAGTTTAACTTAATTTGGATTAAGATTTAGCTAAGTCCATGAGATAGGTCATATAGCTTAGGAAGGGTTTTGACTTAATTTGATTTAGTTTGATTTAGTTTTGACCATTTGAATATAGTTTGATCATTCTCATATCATATATCCAATCCTTGCACCAATAATGAAGTCGAATATGAGGCTCTGATTGCCTGTCTGGAGTTAGTCGTTACTTTCAGAATATAGAACATCAACATCTTTGGGGATTCTCAACTAGTTATCAACCAAATCGTTGAGTCTTATAAGATTATAAAGCTCAAGCTCCATCATTACCACGAGTACACCATGGAGTTATTGGCCCAAATCTCAGAGGTTACCATTTATAAGATTCCTCAAGGAGAGAATGCCATCACATATGCTTTAGCCAAGCTTGCCAAGAGTTGGCATGTCCGGAGGATGAGTCCATATCAATAAAGGTCCAAAATTGATAAGTATTATCCCTTTTTGATATTGAACTCATCAAAAAGTACTCTCTTGAGAAAGAGGATGCCATTGCAAAGAAGGCTGAGGAGTGAGATTGGAGGCAACCATTCATGGATTACTTAAATAAAGGCAAACTACTTCAAGAGATGTTCCAAGCCCATCAGATGAAGTAAAGAGAACTTTCCTATGAGCTTGTGAATGGTGTCTTGTGTCAGTGGTCTTTCGATCATATGTGATTATATTGTTTATACAAGCACGAAGCCCATAAGATCATGATCGAGGTGCACTTAGGATTATGTGGAGCCAACCAATCTGGTCTGATGATGAAAGCCAAGATTAAGAGACTAAGATACTACTGGCCATCGATGATTAAAGATTACATGGATACGGTTAGGTGATGCCACCAATGTCAAATACACATTGTGGTCCTACACCAACTGCTTAACATTCTACATCCTACATTGACCTCATAGCCATTTGAGTGTTGGGGTACCAACATAGTGGGTCCGATTGATCCTCCTTCTTCCAAGGGTCATCAGTTCATCTAAGTTGTTACTAACTACTTTTCCAAATGGGCGAAGGTAATTTTACTCAGAGAGGTCATAGCTCAACATGTGCTCGAGTGTTTTTGAAATCATATTGTATATAGGTTCGGAGTGCCTCGATAAATTATATCTGATAATGGTATTGCATTCAAGAGGACCAAGATCAACAAATTTCCCCAGAGACACAACATAGATTGGAGATATTCTACCATCAACTACCCGAGGGAAAATGGCTTAGCAAAAGCCTTCAATAAAACTCTCATCCAAATACAGAAGAAGACACTCAATAATAATAAGCAATAGTGGCATGAGCAATTAGTTGAAGCCTTGTGGGCCTAGTGCACCACATATAGAACTCCATCTCACTTTACTCCTTTCTCCTTAGTGTATGGGTCTGAAGTCGATCTACCATTAGAAGTTTAACTCCCATCACTAAGGATAGCTTTGGGTTTCAAGATCACAATAGAGCATAACACCAAGTTATGGTTAGAAGAGCTCAAAGGTTTGGAGGAGAGACACCTGCAGGCATGCCAAAACCTTAAGTTGTACAAAGCTAAAATGATTCAGGCACACCACAAGTTGGTCCATCCTAGAGATTTTTAAGTAGGAGAGCTTATTTTAGTTTTAAGGAGACTGATTGTCGCCCATCACAAGATGGGAGGAAAGTTTGAACCCACTTAGGAAGGCCTTTTTTTCCATAGAAAAGGCCTACCAAGAATGATCTTATCAGCTTATTAATCATAAGGGAGAGCACCCAATGGTTCCAATCAACGAGCTCCACTTAAAGAAATATTATAAATCATGTTTGAAAATAATTATCATTAATGAAAATTCCATTTTGAATTCAATCTCTTCAATTGTAAAAGTATTCTTATTTGTGAATCTGCCACAGTGTGTTTAGGGTAGGTGTTAGGAACCCGAGCAGCGTACTATCCTTCATTGACACAACACAAATGTAAATGACACACAAACATATAAAATAAACACATATCTTTTGTCTCGGGCTACTCTTAGTTGAGATAATGCCCCCAACGACACTCACTCAAGAATGCTTCTAGGTCGCCGACATACCCGCTAGTGTGTCACCCTAGTGGTCTTTCTGCTTTGGTGGATATAAGTTTTCTATGCTTTCCTTCCTTACTTGGCCACTGTACACTGATGAGTGCCTTATTAGTTTGGTTGGCCTTACTGCGTGGTTGGTAAGCTAACTCATGTTGGCTTTATTTAAGAGGATGTGGGTTCTCATCATTCTTCTTGGATTAGCCTGTAATCACTGGCCGAGTATATTTGAGGTTTAGGTTAAGTCCCCTAGTGACTCCTTCCCACCTGACTGCTTCAAGTTTGGGTCCAATCCTTCCTCAGGGCTCCACGCTTAGTAGTCGCTCTAGGTCAAATAACATATGTCCTGCTAATGATGGACTATCCCTATGATCAGTTGCTCTTAGAAAGTTATAAGTCTACACGTTTAATTTCAAGATTGATCATTGCACATCGACGGGCACCTTAGGTTGGTTGGTTCCCACTATGCTGATAGATACACCTTAGCTTGATTGGTTCTCTCACTTTAGGGTACACCACTCTTGGCAAATGTAAGTCTGCTACACTTTCTCCTTGATTGGTGATCGTACCCCTTTGGATAACGCCCCAAGCAGCACCTCATTTATGGGCACTATTTTGGATCACATCCTTTGCGACCACATTTAGACACTACTTAGGTTACTATTGGATTGGATAGTTCTTCTTTCCTATTAACGACCCTTGTGGTTGGAGAATCCATCTTGTGGATGTGCAGATTCTCCTTTGGTCTAGTAAATCTGAGATAGGTTAAGGCTAACATATTGCCTTCTCTTTGTGGTTGCTCACATAACAAAAGGTTCTATGCAAACATACAAACAAAATATATATTCACATGTGGATTAGGAGGACACCCCTAGCAGTACCTTTTCCCAAGCATACATCTTATCTTTAGGGCAATGTTAGCAAAACTCCCATAGAATACACTTGAGTTGATAGAAGTCCAACAACATTCACTCATTCTCCCAAAGTCGGGTTATATTTATTGCAAAGCGTCACCTGGTTGTTCCGCTTAGAAGATGCAAGTCTGCTATGTCTTCTTCCCATCACAGCCATTGCACATCAAAAGGTAACCCTTTTGGCTAGTTCTACCCCATGACCGAGTCTAACCCTTTGGATTTGTAAATCTAAGATAGGACAAGTATAATATAGCCTCTTCTCAGTAGGTACAACACACACCATGGTCCATAAATTAAATCTATCAAATTTGACCAAGCTAACATCCCTAATGATATGCTCTCAATTTGAAATCAAACTAAACCAACTAAACCATATCAAATCAAATGAAACTAAGATAAAATTAATCTTGACTACTTTTGAGTTGACATAAGTCCCCGGCATTAACTCAAGAGTCAGTCAACTTTGATTTTGTGCATCCAACAGTCATGTTCCTCACTTTGGAAGATTTAAGTATTTAGCCTTCTTTGTAGCACACCATTACACATAAAGGCAACATTGGCTAGCTCTACACAAGTAAACTATCCCTTTGGATTTGTAAACCCCAGATAGACAATGATAGTCTTCTTAAGGCTTCGCATCCATTGTGTCCATAAATTAACTCAAATTAAATTAAACTCAATCTAATTTTCCCCAATGGAGTTAAAACACACCGTTCTCCTTAGTGGGGCCATAAATCATATATAAATAAGTCAAGCAAACAAATCAAATTCAAAACCAACCTCCCTAGTGGAGCCTTATTAAACTAACTCCCCTAGTATAGTCTAAATCCAAGAAATAACCAAACTCTTATTCCCAAATTTGATATCCCCAAACAAATCTATGAAATCAAACTCAAATCTAATCACGATGCAAACATGCTTATCTAGTGGAAGGTTCATATACCCGATCGCTAGGGGACTCGAGCCCATATCTCTAGCAGATGTGCCTATACATCAATTAAACCAAAACAAATTAAAGTTGCTTATCTTATCTGGATTATAGATTCTTATCCTACGGATCTTCTTTTCACAAATAATATAATCAAATCAAATTCAAACCTTATCCCCAATGAATTTTCTTCTTATATGCCCTTGACATGACCACTTGCATGTCATGTCCAATGCATATGTGATTTAATGGATCTCCCTCCATGTCCTTGACATGGAATTCTCATCAAATCTTATTTCTTCTCTTATGAACACCTTTAATACTTTAACCAAGAGCTAAATAATGTATTTGTTCAAGTTACATCATCTTAACATTGTAATTAACATTTTATAATTTGTGATGGTGCAAGCTCAAACTAACTATACAATATCATTCTAAACATATTATAGTGTGAATTAACACACTATATTATATTATAATTTTCTATAATATAATATATTATCTAACATTACACCTCATTAAAATCACTTAAAAGAAACAAATAATTTTTTCTTAAAATATGAATCATGTTCATTTTGATGTAAAATTATTATTTTCTATTAGAAATGGTACAAAAATAACATAATTTTGGTGTTGCTTTAGTGTGCCATGAATTTGGCCAAATTCTTTCATGTCAACTTTCAAATTAACATTTTGTGAGTTTTGACCCAATGTATTATAACAAAAGTAAAACATACTAAAATGTACAATAACATTTAGTAACACACCTCCACATTTTCATATATATGAAGTTATATTGTTATGTACATTATATTTTAATATACTTTCATAAAATACATTATCTTACATTAAACCTTAAAATAAATCACTTCAAGTGAAAAATTTATAAAATTGGTTGAATAATGAACATTTATTTTGGATGCAAAATTCCATTATTTTGAATAAATGACACACCATAGCACAACCCCAATGATGTTTCCTAAAGCTTACCATAAATTTTGCCAAATTCCATCATCTCATTTTAAATCAATATTTTATGAATTATTTAGTTCAAACTCTACTAAATCATACTATAACCAACTAAAATATGTTAAACAAGAAGTAGTATTACAAAATTGTATGATATAATGCATGATACTATACTATGTTATGGCATCTATTATAATACACTATAACATATTATATTTTATTATATAACATATCAAATCACAAGGATTTCTTAAGATAAAAATCATAAAATTAGTCTAAATAATAAAAGCTAAATATTTTAGTTTACTTACATATTTTAAATTGAAACAATATATTATGATGCCATGCTCTACCTATTATGAATTTGGCCAAATTCCACCATTTTGAAGCCTAAATTAACATTTCTATAAATAATGCTAGTGAAGGCACAACTGCATGATTATAAAATACTAAAAGAACTTAAAATGTGCAGAGCAATATATTATGATGTTTGATGTTATACTATACTACAACAAATAATATTTATTTTGAACATACAATCTTACTTTTTAGATTACAAGTGGCATAGCACACCTTTGGTACTACAACCAAATTCCTAGTTTAAATTTAACAAATTTCATCATCTAATTTATTAAATTAATATTTTTATGATTTATATTAATATTATAGGGCACAATACCATAATATACAAAAACATTTCAAAACATCTTATAACATCCAAAACACATCACTACATGCTCAAATATATGATGCTACATTATACTATAATATATGGTATTATAATATGATTTAGAGTTAGGGTTTAGGTATTCAAATCTCTAATAGTCAAGGTAAAGTCAATTGAAGAAATTTTCTTTAGCTTAACCTATGTTAGATTAGGTCATTCTTTAGAACCACCAATGACATCTTTATTCAAGTTTTGGGTTTAGGGTTATTTTAGGGTTTTGGGGTTTAGGGTTTAAAGTTTGGAGTTATAAGTCTTAGGGTTTAGTAGGGTGGGGTTTTAGGTTTATTTAGGTTTTAGGGTTTTTGGGTTTAAGGTTTAGGGTTTAGGGTTTAGTGGGGTTGTGGTAAGGTTTAGGCTCAGGCTTAGTTTAGATTTAGGGTTGTAGGTTTAGCATTGTAAGATTGGGGTTTAAGGTTTGGTTAGTTTGGGTTTATATAAGGTTTAGTGGATTTAGGATTTTTTTTTAAAATTAAGTAAACCGTAGTTTAAGTTTATTTAGTTTATTGATTTTATTTATTTGAGTTTAATTTATTTTTTATTTTAGTTTAGTTTATTTATTTTATTTTATTTATTTTAGTTTAGGTTTCTATTTTGATTTATTTTTAGGTTTAGATTTATTTTTAGTTGAGTTTTATTTTTATTTTATTAGGATTAGGTTTTATTTTTTAATTTTTAGGTTTAGGTTTAGGTTTTTATTTTATTTTATTTTTTTGTTTTAGGTTTTAGGTTTTTACTTTAGGTTTGTTTTTAGGTTTTATTTTTTAGTTTAGGTGTAGGTTTATTTTTATTTTTATTTATTTAATTTAATTTTAGTTTATGTTTATGTTTAGCTTATTTTAGGTTTAGGTTTGGGTTTTATTTATTTTAGTTTCAGTTCTTTTAGTTTAGGTTTAGGTTTATTTTAGTTTTTTTATTTTATTTTTATTTAAGTTTAGGTTTTTTTTTTAGTTTAGGGTTTCGATTTCTTTTATTTATTTTATTTTATTTTAGGCTTGGTTTTTTATTTTTAGTTCTAATTTTAATTTTAATATTTTATTTTATTTTGTTTTTAATCTAAGTTTATTTTATTTTAGTTTAGTAGGTTTTTATTTTTATTTCATTTTATTTTGAGGTTTTTAGGTTTAATTTAGGTTGTTTTATTCATTTTATTTTAAGTTTTATTTATTTTTTAAGTTCTAGTTTAGGTTTTTATTCATTTATTATGTTTTATTTGTAGGTTTAGGTTTAGGTTGGGAGGGTTTGGGGAGGTAGGAGGGTGTGGTTTAGGTTTGTGGAGTTTATGGAGTAAAGTAGGGTAAGTGTGGAGTAGAGAGAGGTTTAGAGTGGGAGGAAAGTTAGTTTAGGAGTTATAGGGCCTAGGGAGTGATTTAGGTTTAGTTTAGGTTTGGGTGGGGAGGGTCAAGAGGGTTTAGGTCAGGGTTTAGGTTTAGAGGTGGGTAGGGTTTAGGGTTTAGGGTTTAGGTTCCAGGTTTAGGTTTAGGATCAGGTCTGGGTAGGTCATGGTGGGTTTAGAGTTTAAGTTTAGGTTTTTATTTAAGCAAAAGGTTTAGGTATTTATTTTATTTTTAATATATTTAGTTTATTTTATTTTTATTTAGGTTTATTTTTATTTTAGTTTATTTAATTTTAGTTTATTTATTTGGTTTATTTATTTTAGTTTATTTTTAAGTTTAGGTTTAGGTTTAGTTTATTTTGTTTAGTTTTTATTTTATTTTAGGTTTAGGTTTTATTTTATTTTAGGTTTAGGTTTTATTTAGCTTTTATTTAATTTTTTAGGTTTTAGGATTTTATTTTAGTTAATTTATGTTTTATTTTTTTTAGTATGTTTAAGTTTATTTTCATTATTTTATTTTATTTACTATTTAGGTTTAGGTTTAGGTTTTATTTATTTTTTAGTTTAGTTTATTTTAGTTTTATTTAGGTTTATTTGTTTTAATATAGGTTTAGGTTTTTTTTTATTGTTTATTTATTTTTATTTATTTTAGGATTTATTTAGGTTTTATCATTTAGTTTTTATTTTATTTTTATTTTAGGTTTATTTTATTTATGTTTTATGTTTAGTTTTATTTTATTTATTTTATTTTTTTAGCTTTTAGTAGTTTAGGTTTTATTTTATTTTTTTATTTAATTATTTTAATTTTATTTATTAGTTTATTTTATTTATTTAAGTATTTTTTATTTTATTTATTTTTATTTATTTAGGTTTATTTTATTTATTTAAGTTTTAGTTTAGTATTTATTTTTATTTTATATTTAGGATTTTTATTTTATTATTTATTTTTAGAGTTAGGTTTAGTTTTATTTAGAGTTTAAGGAGATTATTTATTTTTTATAGTTTAATTTTTAGTTTAGGTTTTATTTTATTTAGTTTAGTTTATTTAGGTTTTATAGTTAGGTATTAGTTTATTTTTAGGTTTAGTTTAGGTTTTATTTTATTTTATTTAGTTTATAATTTATTTAGTTTTATTTTATTTTTTCTTTTAGGTTTATTTTTATTTTATTTAGTTTAGTTTATTTATTTAGGTTTTATTTTATTTTAGTTAAGTTTTTATTTTAGTTTTTAAGTTTTTGGGTTTATATTTTTTTTTTATTTTATTTTATTTTATGTTTAGGTTTAGGTTTTATTTTATTTTAGTTTAATTTTTTTTTTTTATTTTTATTTTCTTTATTTGTTTGGGTTTATATTTTTTATTTTATTTTACTTTTTAAGTTTAGGTTTAGGTTTAGGTTTTAGTTAAGGTTTTTATTTTATTTTATTTTTGTATTTTATTTTGGTTTATTTTTTTATTATTTTTAGGTTTTATTTAGTTAGGTTTAGATTTTAGCTTTTAGGGTTTAGGGTTTAGGGTTTAGGGTTTAGGTTTAGGACAACATTTAGGTTTAGGGTTTTAGGGTTTAGAATTTAGGGTTCAGAGTTTAAGTTTTAGGTTTAAGGTTTAGGTTTTAGTTTAGAGTTTAGGGTTTTTAATTTTTTTTTTTAATTTTAATTCATGGCCTCTTACCTCTGTTGACCATTTTAGTAAAACTTTATCTGAGCATGCCCCATTTTTGGTTTATGTTAAAGAAAACTCTAAAATATTAAACATCTCACCCTCTTTTAGATTTTAAAATATGTATATTCAACATCTAGATTTTCTTACTGTTGTGGCCATTAATTGGATTACCCCTTTACACCCTGATAATTCGATTATGGGTATGTATAGATTATGGTTTAAGCTTAAAAAGCCCAAACAAAATTTGGTTTGGCGGAACAAACATTATTTTAAAAAACATGGAACTTTTGGTTTGTGAACTTGAAAACACTGTTTTCACTGACTCTTCTAAGCTTTAATATTTCAATGAAGCTAAAGATAAACTTGTTAATTATCAGAATATTGAAGAGACCTATTGGCGGCAAAAAGTTGCTAGTAAACATATTCGATGGGGAAATACAGTATTTTTTATGCTTTATTTAATAAAAAGTGAGCTTTAAATTATATCCAAAAAATGAAAAATGATATTGGAGATTGGATTACTGATATTAATGCTATTAAATATTATGTTATTAACCAATTTTGAAATATGCTTAATAAAATCCACTCTTATGAAGCTATTTCTAATTTGCATTTGATCCCATTTATTATTACCAATGATGATACTCATTAGCTTACTAGGTTGCCTACTGAAGGTGAGATTGGTAAAGTTCTCATAGCATGAACATTGATTTCTTCGGTATGGAGGGTTAAACTACTCAATTTTTTCAAAATTGTTCGTCTATTATTAAGCATGACTTAATCGATGCTATTGTTGATTTTTTATTGGTAATCCTCTCCTTAAATATTTTTCAAGCACTTCCATTGTTTTCATACTTAAAAAAGATAATCTAGATTATTGGAGTAATTTTAGACCTATTAGTCTTTACACTTTCTTTAATAAATTGATTTTTAAAATTCTTACTAATAGGCTTAGTCCTTTACTTCAAAAAATTATCTATCTCAACCAAACTGGTTTTGTTAGAGGGAGATCTATATCTGATAACATTCTTTTGCTCAAGAGCATATTCATGATTTTGATGTTCCAATTAGAGGTGGTAACATCCTTTTTAAATTAGATATTTCTAAAGCCTTTGATAATATGTCTTAGGATTTTCTTTTAAATATCCTGCATTTATTTAGTTTCTCTAATAATTTCATTAGCCTTATTAAAAATTAAATTAATAATGCCTGGTTTTCAATTCTTCGTAATGGTGAAGCTTTAGGCTTCTTTACTTTTTTTCATGGATTGAGATAAGGAGATCCTTTGTCCCCTTCTTTCCTTATTATTACTGTGGAATACCTTTCTAGGAGTTTAATTGATTTATTCAATAACAACCCTAGCATATAATTTATAACTCTTGGTGGTATCCCTATTTCTCATCTTAGCTTTGTTGATGATTTCATTATCTTTTGTAATGCTTCTTTTCATCATATCAAAAGACTTAAGAAATTTTTAAATAATTTTGGTAGAGAAAGTGGTATTTCTATTAATGTAAGCAAGAGCTACTTTATTACCTCCTCTAAAATTTATAATAATAAAATCAATCATATCTTGAGAATCACTAACTTTAAACACCAGCAACTCCCTATTAAATACATGGGTGCTCCTCTTCTCAAAAGTCAAAAAAGATCCCATCTATATGGGTGCTCCTCTTATCCAAAAAATTTCTAATAAAATTTTGGTGTGGGAATTTCACTTACTTTCTGTTGGTGGCAGGCTTACTTTTCTTAGGAGTACTCTTAATTCGATGCCTTTATATCTTATTCAAACCATTATCCCTACTAATTCTATCTTAAATAGAATTGTTCAACTCCTTAATAAATTTTTTTGGGGCTCTAATAATTCATTTAAAAGGATGCATTGGACTCCTTGGCATAAATGTTGTGGTCCTCTGGGTGAAAGTGCACTTGGTTGCAAACCTATTCGTGAAGCTATTACTGCCTTCTCCAATGAACGTTGGTGGAATTTTCAAAAAAAAGATAGCCTATGAGCTAATTTTATGATAGTTAAATACTATTAAGGTAAGCACCCTCTAATATGTACTTATGAAGTTGGTGACTCCCCAATTTGGAAAAGGCTTTGCTCCATTAAACAAGAGGCTGAATCCTTGATATCTTAGGGTATAAATTCAGGATCTTCTTTCTTTTGGCAAGACAACTAGATTGGTGGTGGTTATGTTGATCATTTTTTATCTACCCATTCTACTGCTGCTACTAAAGTTAACTCATTTTTGCTTAATAACAAGTGGAATGATAGTAAACTTAGCCAATTTATTCATATCTCTCTTTTTGATAAATTTAGTGATATTCTTATCTTTTCCAACAAGCCTGTTCAAATTATTTTTAAGCTATCTTATAATGGTGATTTTATTTTTAAAGAGGTTTGGAATTATATTAGAGACACTCATATTTCTTCAAATGTATTTATTAAACTTTGGAATAAAATCATCCATATTTCTTATTCTGTCCTTACTTGGAGAATAATAAAAAACTTCATTCATGTTGATTCCTTGCTCTAGGATAAAGGATTTCATTTGCCTTCCAAATGTTATTGTCATTTTTAAATTGAAAATGTTAATCATGTTTTTGTCAATGGTTCTATTTCCTCTAAGTTATGGGTTTGGTATGATCTTTTTAATACTAACCATTTCCATGGCTTTTTTTTCTTTATATCATCTTCTTAAAGCTTATTTCCATAAAACTATGAAAGGTCATATCAAAGTTTTAATTGCCATTACCTTTATTTAGTTCATATGGATGGATAGAAATGATGCTAAATATCATGGTATTTTTATGAATCATAAAAGGATTATTGCTAGAACCAAAGAAAAAAAAATCATGGATTATTTAATGCTAATTTAATTAGTAACACACATTTTAGAGGTTGCAAATTTGTGGCAAAAAAATCAGGTCTTTACCTGCCTGAGATCACCTTCTATAAAGAAGATAAGATTATATGTTGGATAAAACATAATAATAATATTATTAAAATTAATCGATGGCTCCTCTAACACATTGATTGTGGTGGTATTTTTAGGGATTTTGAAGGTAATGTCATTTTTGTTTTTGCTTTTCCTCTTAAAGCTTGTTCTATTATCTATGCTGAATTAATGGTTGTAAACAAAGCTATTGACATTTTTTTGCAAAAAGGTTTCTTCAATATTTAGATTGAAGTTCATGCTCTTTACTCATTGACATCGACCACTGTCGGGAATGCAGATTTATTCTATCTTCTTAATCATACTAGAACACTCCTCTCTCAAGTATGCTTTAAAATTTCTCACATTTGGCATGATGGAAATGTCTGTGTAGATTTTTTGGCTAATCTAGGTGCTAAATTTAATGATCTCACTCGTTATGATAATCTTAATTTACCTAGACAATTGAGAGGGTTGGTTAATCTGGATAACACCGAATTACCTTATCTCAGAAATTAAATTTGCTTTGTGTTTTTTTGGTTTTCTATGTTTTTGTCTATGTGCATTTTCATTTTGTTGCATTCCTCTGGCTGGTTCACTCTCTTGTCTAGTTTGTGCTGCAATATTTGGGAGATCTCTTTGAGGTGGTGGCTCGCAGTTTAGCCTCTCTTGTTAGAGAGGTGTTCTCATTGGCTGACTATTTTATTTAGGGATCTAAATGTTAACAGTTTCTTCAAGTGCTTCCTTGATCTTATGGTGGCCTCCTTTTAGGTTATGCCTCTACCTGCTTTTAGCTTTTCCCTTTTCTTAATTGGTACTAGTTTTGCCTCTGGTTTTTGTTGGCTATTTCCTTACTTAAGAAGGTTTTTCTGCTACTATTTTTGGGCCCCATGGGTGCTGCTATTTGCTACTACCCTCTACATGGCTATCTTGGGTGGCTATTACTTGATGGCTATTATTGATCATTTCATTCTTGAGTTTGTGCTAGGCTTTTTGGTGGTTTTTATCTCTTCATCCTTTTTAGGCTTGGTGGCTTTTATTTGTTAGTTTCTCCCTTTACCTTGTGGCTAGAAGGGTGTTGAATGGTGGTTGTTAGTATTCTATTTTCTCTTTGGTACTGGTCTTGTTTATCCCTAGTGTCTAGAAGGGGACTTGGCCTATTTTCCTATCCACTCTATTGGCTGTTGGAGGTTGGGTGGTCCTCCCAGGCTATGGCATTTTATCTGGTTGGGTGATTTCCATTTCTTTGTTTGTTTTTTTTTTGGTGGCTTCTTGTTGGTTTATCACTATGCCTATCTTTCTCTGTGTTGGGATTGCTGCCCCTTTAGACTAGCTTCTTCCTTATTGGAGTTAGCTCATTTGCTGCTTTGTTAATTAGTTGGGTGGCTTTGTGGGTCGGTTTTGGGGTTGTTCTAGGTTTACTGGTTTCCTTTTTGGTTTTCTTTCTAAACTGTTATTAGTTGATAGGGTTGCCTTTTTGGTTATTTTTCTTTATTTTATTTTTGGCTTTAAGGTGGCTATTTGTTAGTTGTTGATACTGGCTGTTTGCTCAGTTGGTTGGCTACTATTTTTTCCTTGAGCATTGTTTGCTTGGTATGTTATCTTGGCGGAGGATTTGGATTGCTTTTGGTTTCTTTGGCTCCCTTTATTTCATATGCCTTGCCTCCTAGTTGGTAGGGTGGGCTTGGCTATTTTCCCTACTGCTCTTGGTGATGATTTTCTAGTGTTTTTTGGATTCCCCTTTGGTCTCCTCATGGGTTCTTTTTCCTCTCTCTAGTGTTGTTGTTTTCCTATGGCTATCTTCCTGTCTTTGAAGGAGGTATTTCAACTGCCTTTTTATTTCTTGCCTCTACTAGCTGGGTTAGACTAGTGGTTGCTATTAGTGTTTGCCTTGTTCTCTAATCTGGTTTGGAATTGTTGGTTTCTTAATGCTAATTGTAGGTTACTATTTTGGTTTTGGGCTATTTCTTGTGGTTGCTGATGACACAAGTAGGTTTGGTTCCTATCCATGGTGGCTTTACTTTATGGGTGAAATCTTGGCAGCTGCTCTTTCATTTCTATTATGGCGGTTCTATTGACGCTACTTTCTTTTGGGCTTATTATCGGTGACCTCATTATAACAAAGCAAAGGGTTATTGTCGGTGACCTCATTGTAATAAAGCAAAATCCCAATGAGTCCCTTGTTGATTACATTCTCAAATGGCAAAACCTGAGTATGAAATGCAAACCATAGCTATTTGGACAACACGCCATAGAGTCTCTCCCTAAGAACATCCATGACCTAGTCACTTTCATGCTCAAGGGTTTTATATTCAAAACCTTTGAGAAATTAATCAACAAGGTGGCTAATTTACAAGAGAAAGTCAAATAATTACCTTTCTAGGACCAATCAGCTAAGCCCAAACTTCAGAAGTCATTTGAGAAGAAGTCAGGGGTAGTCACAATAATTAATAAGGGGAAGCAACCAGCTAGGGTTTAGTTAGATAGGCCTCGAGCTCAATAGGCTTTTCTGTCACCTCCTCTGCCACCACCTCGACCATCATATCGACTACCTCAGTTGCCATAGTGGCCACCGCCGCCTCCTCATTAGCATCCTCAGTAGTAATATTCCTACCTGCCACCAGGTAGCTATTACTTACCTACTCTTATCGATAAATTGAATAAGCATTTAAGAGGGAGGTAGTTAAGAAGATCTTTAAGAATCTCTTAAAGAAGCCTGATTTCTAGTTACTAGAGCCTAAGAGGCCAGAGGAAGTGGGCAAGAGCCATAATCCAAACTATTGCCCCTACCACCACATGTGAGGCCATGTCTTAGAAGATTGAATTACCTTTAAGGATTGGCTTGAGTGTAGCTACAAGTCAGATGGCATCGTCATCCCCAAGTAATACCTATTAGAACAACCTTCTATTTATGCTAGAGTAATCCTTGGGAATACATGCAATCCTCTAAAGAAAAAGGAAGGTTGGGATATCTCCTTATCTTGAACCTCCAAGAAAATCATTTATAAGACCAGGAAACTACCCTTGCAGGTGCTTGAGGTAGCCCAGACCTCCAACTCTAAGGAAGGTTTGCAAGTTGCTAAAGACAACTTGAGGGGAGGTACGAGCCTAGCAACAGCAACAACAGCCTCCACTTGCCAGGGATAGTACAGTAGCGCAACCACCAATTGGTTCCAACATTATTTCCATAGTTGCAGATACAGTTCCTCCAATCAGCTCTTCTTCTAGCAGGCATATTATATCGGTGGAGGGGGGGTGCCAAATCCCTTACTCTGCTTACTTTACTTGATTTATACTTTGTGCCTCCATCCAAATCTAAGAAATCAATAAAGAAAACTAATTCCACTTACATTTATGTGACTTCTGATGATCTGCTTGAATTTATTCCTATAGAAAGCTCTCCACATCTAATTAATAATAACTTTAGTTTTGATCATTCCTCTTCTGATTTAGAAATGGATTACCCATTTTTGAATCACTTGAGTTTTCCCATTGAGATTGATTTAGAGTCATCGACTCATGATCTCAGGAGAAGTAGGATGACGACGATGGGGTAAAACTTTTCACTAAACCATATCATAAAGTCATTGAAGTCAACCTCCGCAGTGGTAAAGTTCTACCTCCTAGGGTAGCACCTTAGGATAAGGGTAAGCAAGTCATTGGTTCAAGCGAACATATAGCCCCTCCATAGGATGCTCCGCCTATAGATATGCTTATGGAGGACAAGCCTAAAGTTGACTATAATGTCCTTGCTCACCTGAGAAAGTTTCTAGCTAAGCTAAGCATATATGATGCCCTTGTCCTATCTAAAGAGATGAGGGAGTCATTGATCAAGGCTCTTCTTGATCTGGGAATAATCTTAGCTTAGATAAGCACTATTAGAGAGGAGGCATGCTATTCAAGAGAAACCCATGGAGTTACATTCACTGATGATGACCTTTTTTTGGGGATAATCAATCACAACCATCCCCTCTACATCACAATAGATATGGGAAGATTCAGACTCTCCAGAGTGTTAGTTGATCTAGGTGCATCAGTGAACATTATGAGTCTAAAAACTCTTGTCTACCTAAGGATTGACATCTCTGAACTCTGAGGAGATCGGATGATGTTGAGAGGATTCAATGAGCAAAAAGTGAGGGATTTAGGCTCCATAGTGTTGCCATTGAAGATAGATGACTGGAAATAAGAAGCAAAGCTATACATAATTGATTCGGATACATCTTTCACTTCTTTGCTCGGTAGGCCTCAAAACACAGCATGAATGTATCCGAGTCAGTATTATGTAGAACAGTCAGGCAGTAGTTAAGAACTTTAGCTCTAACCCTATTTTCCTCTCAGAAAGTTGAGAGTTTGGTAGTTAAGGAGGCCCCCAAGTCATCCACTGATGTTAAGCCAAAGAGGTTTTTATTGGAAGCATCATCTTCAAGTCAGGAAGCTGATGTAGAACTTGAGGATGATTTATATAAAGATCTAATACAATTTCCTTTTTATTGGTATTCTCTTTGTATTCTTAAGTTGGCGAAGAAGGGTTTAATCCCACATACTTGGTCTAAACATAAGTTGGATTACTTTGAAAGGTTATGGGAAAACCAAAGTAGACATCCACAATCAAGACCAGAACTAGGATTCGACACAGTAGGTCCAGTCGATGATGACAACCATTGCTTAGTCATTATAAATCATTTGGAGTCTGATAGGTTATCTTCAAATCATGCTAACTCATATGAGGAGGTGTGTTTAGAAATTTTAGATGATTCAAATAAGTTTGAAGTCAAATATGCACTGCCAGAGTTTGAAGAAAAAATCAAATCAATCATCGATGAACTCAAAGAAATCAACTTAGGAACAAAAAAATATCCACAGCCGACATACATTAATTCCCTATTGAATGAAGAAGAAACTAATGACTTAGTTAAGCTATTGATTGAGTTTAAGGACTATTTTGCATGGAGTTATGAATAAATACCTAATTTATCTCCTGATAAAGAAGTCCACAAACTAGCAATAGATCCTAATACTAACCCTATCAGGCAAGCTCCTAGATGCATGCGATTAGGCATTGAACATCAAGTCATTTCTAAAATTAAGAAACTTATCGATGTTGGTTTTTCCTAACTAGCTAGCCAGTGTCATTCCAGTTAAGAAAAATAATGGCCAAATTTGCATATGCGTTGATTTTAGGGATCTAAATAGGGTATGTCCTAAAGATTAATTTACACTACCAATACTATAGCTAATGGTGGACATTGCCTCATCTCATGCAATATTGTCTTTCATGGATTGGTCATCAGGCTACAACCAAATATAGATGATCCATAAAGATGAAAAAAATACTTCTTTTTGAACCCCGATCAGAATCTATTGTTATAAGGTGATGCCCTTCAGCCTTAAAAATACCGGTGCTACATACCAGCGGGCCATGACTCACATATTCAATGAACTTATACATCATCAGGTTGAATATTATGTTGATGATCTTGTAGTCAAAAGTAAAGAAAAGGAAGACCATCTCTTTGACTTAAGAGTTTTTTTCAAATGGTTAAGGCAATCCAACCTTAAAATGAATCCCCGGAAGTGTGTAGTCAGAGTAGCTTCAAGGAAATTCTTTGGGTTTATTGTCCAGCACCGTGCAATAGAGATCGATTTGAAGAAGCTTAAGACAATATTAGAAATGCCATCCCCTAAAAGTCTAACTCAACTCAGATCATTCTAAGGGTGGTTGGTGTATCTAAGATGCTTCATTTCCAACCTATTAGGAAGATGCCAACAATTCTCAACACTTATCAAAAAGGATGCTAAGTTTAAGTGGGATGATAAGTGCTAACATGCTTTCAAAGACATCAAGCACTACTTGATGATGCCGCAAATTCTGGCAGCCCCTTTCCCGGGCAAGCCACTCATACTATATATTATCATATTAGATGACTCCCTCAGCACTTTGTTGGCCCAAACCAATGATGAAGGGAAAGAGAATGCATTATACTATCTTAATTATCATCTAATCCCTACTGAGGCAAACTACCCACTTATTAAAAAGCACTAGCTAGCATTAATCTTTGCATCCCAAAAGCTATGACATTATATGCTTTCTCATAAGGTAAATCTGATCTCTAGGATCAATCCACTGCAATATCTCATGACATGGCTGATGCTATCCAGAAAGTTAGCATGTTTATCCATGATTTTGTCACAGTTTCACATCACATTCATGCCCTATGTGCTGTGAAAGGATAAACACTAGCATATTTCTTAGCATCACACCCACTTCCTGCTGATTCCCTGCTTAGTGATGACCTCCCCGATGAACAAATCATGATCTTAGGGGATACTATCATTCACCACTGAGAGATGTATTTTGATGGTGTGGCTTCTTTTCAGAAAGAAGAAGAACCATAATCCACTCTTCCAAGAGAGGAAGGGGTAGGAATAGTTCTGCTAACTCTGAACTGTAATGTGATGAGATTCTCATATCATTTGTCTAATCTATGCACTAACAATAAAACTAAATATGAGGCTCTAATTGCTAGTCTGGAGTTAGCCATTTCACTATGCATCCAGAGCATCAACATCTTCAAGGATTCTTAATTAGTTATCAACCAAATTGCTAGTCTTACAAAGTCCTAAATACTAAGTTCCAACATTACCACAAGTATGCCATGGAGTTTTTGGCCCAAATCTCATAGGTTACCATTTACAAAATTCCTCAAGGAGAGAACAACATTGCATATGTATTTGCCAAGCTTGCCAAAGAGTTGGCATGTCTAGAAGATGATTCCATACCAATAAGAGTCCAAAATAGACAAGTCTTATCCCTTGTTGATGTTGAACTCATTGAGAGACTCTCTCTTTAAGGTAAGGTTGTCGTTGCTAAAAAGGGCAAGGAGTTGGATTGCAGGCAACCATTCATGGATTATCTAAATTTAGGCAAACTTACTAAAGGGAAGTCATTAGCCCATCAGGTGAACCAGAGAGCCCTCTCATACGCTATCGTGGATGATACTTTGTACTGATGATCCTTCAATCATATGTGGTTACATTGTTTGGACAAACATGAAACCCATAAGATCATGACCAAGGTGCACTCAGGTTTATGAAGAGCACATCAATTCGGTCCATAGATGAAATCTAAGATCAAAAGACTAGGATACTACTGACCTTCGATGATCATAAACTACATAGATGTAGCTACGAGATGCCACCAATGTCAGGTGCATGGTGTGGTCCTACACCAACCACCCAACATTCTACATCCTACATTAGCCTCATGGCCATTTGAGTGTTGGGGTACCAACATAGTGGGTTTGATCAATCCTCCTTCTTCTAAGAGTCATCGGTTCATTCTAACTATGATCGACTACTTTTCCAAATGGGTGGAGGAAATCCGACTCGGTGAGATCAGAGCTTAGCATGTGCTCCAATTTTTCAGGATCCATGTCGTATATAGGTTCAAGGTGCCTCGATGAATTATATTCGATAATGATACTGCATTCAAGAGCATTAAAATCAATAGCTTTGCTCAAATACATAGCATATATTGAAGATATTCTACCATTTATTACTTGAGGGAAAATGGCTTAGCATAAGCCTTAAACAAAACTCTCATCCAGATATTAAAGAAGACACTCAATGATAATGAGCGATAGTGCCATGAGCATTTAGTTGAAGCATTGTGGGCTTACTGCACTACATACAGGACTCCAACTCAATCTACCCCATTCTCCTCAATGTATGGGTCTGAAGCCATTCTACCATTAGAAGTCCAACTCCCATCATTAAGGATAGTTATGGGTAGTAAAATCAAAATGGATTAGATTGCCAAGTTGTGGTTAGAAGATCTCGAAGGTATGGAGGATAGATTCCTTCGGGCATGCCAGAACCTCTAGTTGTATAACGCCAAAATGATTCAAGCTCATAACAAGTTGGTCCGTCCTATAGCTTTTCAACTAGGAGAGCTTGTTTTAGTTCTAAGGAGACCAATTGTTGCCCTCGAAAGATGGGAGGAAAGTTTGAACCCACTTGGGAAGGCCCTTTCGCCATAGAGAAGGCCTACCAAAAAGGATCTTATCAGCTTATAAATTGTAAGGGAGAGCACCCTATGCTTCCAATCAATGGGCTCTACCTAAATAAATACTATCCATAAATTTTATTTGAAAACAATTATCAATAAACTTTCTTTCATCTCAAATTCCATCTCTTCATATTGGTTAGAAATATCTTTGCTTGCAAATCCACCATGATGTGTTCAGGGTAGGTGTTAAAAACCCAAGCGATGTCCTATCCTTTGGCAACACAACACCAACACAAACTACACATAATCACATAAAACAAACAATTATCTTTTGTATCGAGCTTTTTTGATGTCAGATAAAACCCCTTGTGGCACTTACTCATTAGTTGCTCTATGTGGGGTTGACATGCTACCTTGCTAGTATGTCACCCCAGTGACTACTTGTCTGGCAGACGTAAGTCTACAAGCTTTCTTCCTAACTTGACCATTGTAAATCGACGAGTGCCATGTTAGTTTAGTACGCCCTAATGTGTAACTAGTAATCTACCTCATGTTGACTTTTTTAAGAGGATGTAAGCCTACATGCTTTCTTCTTGAACTAGCCATCATGCACTAACTAGGTCAAGTATATTTGAGGCTTAGGATAAGTCCCCTAGTGGCTCTTTTCCTCCTGACTACTTTAAGCCTAAGTCTAGTCTTTACACGGGACTCCCCACTTGGTAGTCACCCTAGGTTGGATAGCATCTGTCCCACCAATAACAAACTATCCCGATAATCATTTACATCTGTGAAGATGTAAGTCTACAAGCCTTCTTCTTAAATTGATCATCGCAAACCAACGGGTACCTTAGGTTGGTTGGTTATTATTATGCTGACAGCCACCCATCCGATGTATACAACACTTATGGTAGATGTAAGTCTACAAGCATTCTCATGGAGTTGTTCACTGTATACCTATAGGCTTTCTTTTACAGGGTCCTAGATAAAGACCCTTGCGGCACCTCCCTTATTAGCACTCTATTTGGATCACTTCCTTAGTTACCCCATTTAGACACTACCCTGGTTACTCTTGGATTGGACAGTCCCCCTTTCCTAGTAGCCACCCCTATGGTTGGAGAATTTATCTTACGGATGTGCAGATTCTCCCATGTTCTAGTAAATCTGAGATAGGACTAGGTTGATATAAAGCCCTTCTCAATGTGGTCCCTCACACACCAACAGGGTCCAGGCAAATATATAAACAAAATAAATATATATCTTCACTTGTGGATTAGGAGCAAAACCCCCAGTGGTACCTTTCCTCAATCAGGCATCCTATCTTTAGGGCACTGTCAGCAAAACTCCATGTAGGAATCGTCTGACTAGTTTTGAGTTGAAATAAGTCCCCATGTGGCTCTCTCTCGGGAGTCACCTTTAGGTCAGGTTTGACTTATTATTCCACCAACAGGAATCGTCTGACGGTCATCCTTGCTTTGAAAGATGTAAGTCTAATACACATTCTTTCCAACACGACTGCTGCACACCAATGGACAGTCCTAGGTCGGGTTCGATTTGTGCTATCAATCGATCACCCTAGTGGTTCCTTGTTTAAGAAGTTGTAAGTCTACAAGCTTTCTTCCTAACTTGACCATTGCACATTGAAAGGCACCACTTAAATCTAAGACAGGATGAGGCTGATTATACCCCCTTCTTAGTAGATCCATCACACACTAATAGGGTCTATCTAAAAAAATAAAATTGATCTTCCCTATTCGTGAGTCAATTTGAGTCCACAACATCATTCGCTCAATAGTCTCCTTAGGTCGGGTTCGATTTATTGTGCTATCAACTGATCACCCTAGTGGTTTCTTATTTAGGAAGTTATAAGTCTACAAGCTTTCTTACTGACTTGACCATTGCACACTGAAAGGCACCCCTTAAGTTGGTTAGCTCCACCCCGTGGCTGGTATACTATCCCTTTGGATTTATAAATCTAAGATAGGACTATGCTGATATTAGCCTCTTCTCTGTAGATCCATCGCACACCGATAGATCCATTTTATTAAATCCATCATCCTCCCTCTAGTGGAGTGCAAATTAAATCCATCCACTCTTACACCTAGTGGATACTTCATCCAAATAAACCAGAGAAATCTATATATTAAACCCATCTTATCTCTAGCAGATCCAAACTCATATCTCAAGCAGATGTGCCCTCAAAACCATATCATATCTTCTCCCCAATGGAGCCTCAAATCATAAGCTAACAAATCAAATAAAATTTTCATCCATAGTGGATGTCCACCAATTAAATCAAATCAAATTAAGGCACAAATCATACCCTCTAGTAGAACCCTCATGAAATCAAGCCAAATCAAGTCTTTATCCTAGTGGATAATTTGAACTGCTAGTGGAAGGTTCATGCACTCATCCCCGGCAGGTTATAAATCTTAATCCCCAGTGGATCTTTTCTCCCCAAATCATATCAAACCAACTCAAAATATTATCTTCCATGGATAACTTGTACCTGCTTCCTTAGTCAAAGGTTCACATGCTTGATCCCTCAGTGGATCCTTTCTTCCTCTCTTATGCCCTTGGCATAAGTTGAGTTGAATTGCACTAAGATCTTGATTCCTTCTACATCTTAGGTTTAGGGGTAGATCATTTCTGTTAGTGTTTGCGATCCTTCAGACATTGTTGATCATCTCGCTCAACACCAATACATGCAGAGCGCCTCATCAGTTACACCACACCTATTGGGTGCCATTTATTTACCTCACTTTTGGAGTGAGTTCTCAACTTTATTATCATAAATCTAGGACTTTCTTTACACTTCTAGTGATTAGATGAACACTAAACATAAGCTTAGAGACTTAGAAGGATTAACCACAGGAATAGTCATTCCTTAGGGATTTAAGAAAGCTTGCCTACCCTATAGCCTTCGACCCAATCCATGCTTCCATCCTCAAGCCAAACCACCAATTCAAATCCAAATTTTAAATCAATTCCAAATAAAATGTAATCAAATTTAAACTAAAAAAAAAACCTTTCTAAGACCTTTGATTTTATCTTATGGCCTTAGCCTTAACCAAATTCAAACCAACTCACAACCTGGACCTATTTCCCTAGTGGAAGGTTCACATGCTTGATCCCTCAGTGGATCCTTTATTCCTCTCTTATTCCTTTAGCATAAGTTGAGTTGCACTACACTAAGATCTTGGTTCCTTCTACATCTCAGGTTTAGGGGTAGATCATTTCTGTTAGTGCTTACGATCCATCAAACATTGTTGATCACACCATACATGTGATTGCTTGTACACCACTCCTATTAGGCACTCTATTTTGATCTCACTTTTGTTGTGAGTCCTCAACTTCCTCATCATAGATCTATGGCTCTTATAGATACTAAGAGTTCCTTAGTCTTAAGACACTTCTAGTGATTAGGTGAACACTTAACCTAAGCCTAAAGACTTAGAAGGATTAGCCACGGGAATAGGTTATGCCTTAGGGATTTAAAAACACATTCCTACCCTATAACCTTAGACCAAATCCATGCTTCCTTACTCAAACCAAACCACAAATTCAAATCCAAATCATAAATCCATTCCGAATCAAATGATTGAAACCGATAATCAAATTCAAACTCTAATAAAAAAACCTTTCTAAGCCCTTTGATTTTATCTTATAGACTTGGTCTTAACCAAATTTAAATAAACCATAATTCAATTGATTTTCTCAAATATCTATTCAATGTCAAATCAAATTTCAAATCAATTCCAAATCAAATGACTAGAACCCAAAATCAAATTCAAATTCCAAAATCCCTTCCTAAGCTATATGAACAACCCTCATATGCTTTGCCAAAACCCCCTTTAAACCAAATCAAACTTGATTGATTTATAAATCAATCATTCCTTCATTTATATTCACAAAATAAATAAAATCCAAATTCAAATGAGCCAAACCAAATCAAACTAAATCAAACCGAATCAAGACCTTTCTTAAGCATAAGGACTTACCTCCATAAGCTTAATCAAATCTCAACCCAAATCAACCCAAATTCAATTGATTTCTTTATAAATTAATTATTCTATCATTTATATTCACAAATATAAATGAAACCTACCATCCAATGACCAAAAATAAATCAAACCAAATCAATTCCCTACTTAAGCCCTTTTGACCTACATCATTAAACTTGGTCAAATTTACTTCCAAATCACTCCAAATTCAAGTAATTTTCTCATAACCCATTTATATCTTCATTTATATTCACAAATATAAATGAAATATAAATCCAAATGGCCAAAACCAGACCCAAATCAAATCAATTTTCTTATTTTAGTTTTTTTAGCCAATTACTTGAACTTGGATAAACGATATCCAAATCAACCCAAAACCATAGATTTCTTCATGAATCAATCATTCATTCAATCACTTACCCAAATATAAACTTACCAATTATCAAACCCACAAGAATCAAAATCCATTTTGACTTCAAACCAATACAATTGGATTTAAATTTTCATCCTAGGCTCATATGTGAGTTCAGCTAAAGTTGAATGAAGCCAAAACCAAACAAATTGACCCATTTAGGTCCACTTCACCCAAAATGACCTAAAAGATATTTTGAGCCAAGTTCTAGTCCAACCCAATTTGGATTAAGCCAAGTCCATCCAAACCTCATATCATGATCAACAATCATCTTAGTGTGATCAACTACCTTGAATTGGGTCAAACCAAGTCAACTTGGTTCTTTGATGAAGTCTACTTTTAGCCTAAATGAGACCTAAACAGCAAAACCCACCATATACCATATTAATTGAAACCATTGATTCAAACCAATTCATAATCAATGATTGAACATGATCAAACTCTCAATTGTGCCAAACCAAGTCCAATTGATGGTTTGACCTAAGTTGACTCAAATTGGCCTAAAAAGCCAAAAAGAGTCAAACCATGATTTCATTCAAATTGATTGCAACCAATAGCTCAAGGTCATTCTAAATCATTTATTGAAACTGACCAAAGCCATGATTGAGCCCAATTTGACCAATTGGTCAACTTGATCCAACCTAGCCCAAATTGACCTAAAATGTCAAATTAGCCAAAAAACAAATCAAACCATATCAAATAAAACCAAAACCTACAATCATTTTTAATGAACCAATTAAACATAAACCAACACCTAACCTAAGCCAATTTGGTCGAATTGGTCGAATTGGTCAACTTAGCCCATTTGATTTATTTGAATCCAAATGAGCCAAAATCAAACCAAAACCAAATTAATCAAAACCACTTGAACCAAAACTCTTCAAATCATCATATAAACCTAACCCAAGCCTTGGTTTGATCCAATTTGGTCAATGGTCAACCCAACCCAACATGACATATGAGCCCATTTCATGAATGGCCAACCACCCCAAACCAACCCATGAGCCCCTAGGAGCTAACCAAACCTGACCCAAACCAGTCATAGATCACTCCCAAACTAGACCAAATCCAAGTGGAGCCGACAAAAGGGAATTTTCCATTGGACAAACCTCCCATAGATTCTTTCCATAAGAAGCAAAGTCCACTCTCCCATCACTTGGGCAGCCATCCAAGTGCCAAATGGGGTGTGCCTAAGCCTCCTAGCCCACCCTAGAATAGCTAGGATTAGCCATGGACCAAGGGGAGTTCACCTCCTCCCCTCTCAAGCCAAACCGAGCACATAAAGGACCAAACCAACCCAATCATGTCAAATCTTGCCTTGAGCTCCCTACCATAACTTCCTCCAACCCTGCCATGCCACATGGAGCTACCAACGACCCCTCTGATGCCTCGACAGTGGAAAATCGGTGGAAATTTAAGGACGGATCTCCTCATCCATCACACACTATTGAGGGGTACATACCCTCAATTTGAGTGGGATTCATCACCATTCACACTCTCTAAGACCCCAAGTGAGAAACGAAATCCCTCAGAGCATTTTCAAACCTTCCCGAACCTCCCTCAATTGGCCATTCTTCTCTGTGTGTGAAACTAAAATAGGGGAGACCTCCCTTGATTCAAACCCATCCATCCCTTAACCAAACTTCAATTAAACTTGCACACCTTCACCACACCTAATCAAGCCAAGAAAATCATCCCTTAAGTTCTAAAATAATCGAAGCCATACTTCAATCAAGATGCATCAAGGGAGGAGCTTTATCCATAGAGCAAACTACCTCAAATCAAAGCTTGTGTGGCTCAACAGGGCTTCATTTCTACCAAATGAAGCTACCTCAATCGTTGGAACCACCAATCACAAGCTTTGGTGAGGTCATTTCTCAAAACCGATCCTTGAATCAAAATGTGTTGGTCCTTTCCAAAGTGAACTTGTATTTGAGCACATCATAGCCATTGGATCGTTGTGGATCCTTCACGCAAAGGTGTGGGTTGAGTTTGGAGTGGATCCGAGCTCGGGTGAGCTCGGCCATGGTGGATGGGATCCGTCGTTCATCGCTCATAGGAAGATGAATCATGGGCCATCCATTCCGCATGCACGATGTTTGATCATGGTCGTCCGATCTAGATATCGCATGGAAAGTGCATCCGCCACAATCTAAGTCGGTCCCCAATTTGACAACTTAAATGGCCTCCGCATTGCGTGAAAAGCACGCATCGTACATGGTGCTAATCGGATTAGGGAGTTAATTAAGTTTAATTAATCCAATTTTAAGACTGAAACTTCTAAAATTCATAACTAATCTTAGTAAAATCTAAAAAATATAAATATGTGCTCATTTTAAAGGTATTTCGAAGAGGAATCCATGAAACTTATTATTAATTAATTTTGAATTGTAATTTTTGCTTAATTAAGGTTTTGATTAAAATTTTAATTAGCCTAATTACTCTTTGATTAATTATCAAATAAATTTAAAACTTTCCAGAGATGTTTAGGGGGTTGTCCTCATCCTCCCCTATTTTGCTTGGAATTTATTAGATAGTTAATTAGGGAAATAGATTTATTAAGCCTTAAATACTCTCCTATCTTAATTAATGATAATTAAGCAAATGAACAATGGATTAATTAATTAAGCTTATTGCCATCTATTAGTGAAAAGTCTTAGGAAATGGTTTAAGTTTATTCCTTATGACCATTTTATTAAGCCTCTTCATTTGTTTCAAATTAATTAAAGTTTAATTAATTATTCACTTAATTAATCTATTAAAATAAAGAGAATTTAATTATTTTAGAGCCTAATTGTTTGAAATGACTTAGCGATTGAGATTGAGGCCTCTTTCTTGATCTTTTTCCCTAAGTTAATATCATTGTCCTAATTAAAATACAATCAAAGGATTTAATTAACCAATTAAGAGCTTAATTAAATTAATTTAAAATCCAATTCATTCATAAGTTTGATTAATCAATCTAGGGTGGTTCGTTAGATGTTTAATAGTCTAAAAAAATTTAATGGAATTATGTTTAGCTTACATGTGTGAGAAAATCATAAAAGTAATTAATTAAATCCCTTACACTTAATTAACTATTAACTATGAGCCAATTGCATTAGGCCCCTTTCAGATCTTAGGAGCATTGCTAATTTACTTTTCATGTGGTTGCATATCATGTTGGGTCAACATTAATTAGTTAATTAACTTAAGGTGATATATCTATGGGTTTAATTGATTTATTTCATTCATAAATCAACCTAATTAAGTCATAAAATCAACCTAATTTCTTTTCATTAAATCAATTTAACTCACACATATGGGGAATGTTATTAAGATTAGCAAGCCTCTTTCAAATTTTTTAAATAAAATCAAACATGAAATCAAAAATGGTTTTAAGAAACTTTGGTTTATTATAAATAAGCTTGTTTAATGTGATTGTCCTTAGAATTAGTTGGATTGAATGAAATCACATGCTTGTGTTGTTTTATTTCTTTTCAGTCATGTTAAAATATTGTTTGCCACTTGTAGTCATGCATTCATTTCTTTCAAATTAATTATATGAAGATCATTTAATTTATGTCAAATTGCATGGCTTAATTACAAATGTGTTGCTATTATCACTATTAAATCTTAAATATTTTTTCAAATTGCATGTGTTTGATTTCATTCTTATGCACTTTGACATTAGAATTTCGATAGAGCTTTAATTCATTTACACAAATAAACAAAATAAATTAAACTCTACTTTTGCATTGTGTTTTCTATTTTTATAGTTGTTTATACATCCATATGTATTTAAGAATAGCGGGTATATTAGTCTTGACATTCGGGATGCACGACTTTAAGTAGCCCAAGGAGGTTCCTACCTCACTCCCCTGGTGCAGAACAATGGCGACATACTTGCTTAAAACTTTCATATATTTGAATGTGTATTTAGCTAATGAATGAAAACCCCCTGTTCTTTGTATTAAAAAGATATGCATTCATAGTCATATGATTTAGAGTTCTTTTCTTATGCTTTTGTATAAGAACTTAGATAGAACTTTAAATTAATATGACAAAATAATTCAACCAAATGAGACATCAATTCCAAGTGCACTTGCTTACATTCATTTTAAGTGTGCTAAGATATAAATTGCATGTATGGTTATGTTTAGGACTTAATCGTATGCATGCTATATATGACATGGAAAGAAATGAACAAACATGTGTTATGTGATAGTACTAATTCCAATTAATCTTAAGATGCCTTTCTTATTCAATGGGATTATTTAAAGTGAACCTAAACCTAGACTAATTAAAATATGTAATAAGCCATTCATTAAAGAGAATTGGTTAATTAATTTGCTTTAGATGCACCTAGTAGGGATGAAAGAGAGTGATCCTCTCTTTCCTTCCCTTTATAACTTATAGTTGCTTAGTGTAAGCCAAATGAAACAAAAGAAAACATTAAGTAAAATTTACAAATCAATTAAACAATTTAAATTAAAACCACTCTTTATAACTAAATGTCCTCCATACTTAGGAATGACAACTCTAAAGCCTACTTAGAACATACAACACAGGCATTAATACACACGTATTAGATTAAGTCACGACTTCTAGATTTATGTTATGGCAGTGCATGGTTTGATGTATGTTTGGTTTTGTGATGTACTATTGTAGACTGGATGTTAGGGTGTTTATAGAATAGATGTTATCGTGATTATCCTAATCATGTAGAGATTATGCTTAAGGGGTGCTTAAAATAAATATAAAATGCTCTCTTTGTGTTTCTTAATCCCTAAAGCATAATCTATAGGATAGGTGGACTTGGTCCATGGGTGTTAAGTCCAAACTATACATATAATTACTTGGGTTGTATGGTGTGTTTAGCTAACACTTTTATTCCAGGTGTAGATAGATTTACTTTTCATTTTTTTAATGTAATTGTGCATTAGGAATTTGGTTAAGTGTTATGGGGGATTATGATGAGCAGAGGCTAGAAGGCTTTATCTTGGGAGGCCCCATGATTCCTTTGAACCAAGCAAATCCAAATGAAGAAATGGAGGAGATATGAAGATCCCCCATAACATTTATTCATTTGTATTTGTAATTATTCTTTTACATTACTGGGATGCATAAGAGTAGAGCTCAGCTACCCATTTCTCTTTCCTAGTTGTACGACGGTACCCGACAACAATGGTCTATTATTCTTCCACGTTGAGTTTATAAATTGATTGATGCTTTTTTTTTAATTGTGTAATAGAAATGGCATGTGTTTTCTTAGTTTCTTCATATATGGTAACTTAATGTGTGGCCTAGATCTGCTTTGGCTCTTAGGAAAAAATAAACATTTTACCCCAATCACAACTCAAAACTAAATTTTCTAAAATAACTCATAACCTCATTTAAATCCTAGGTATTAAATCAAGATAATTAAAAGATTTAGAAACATCTCAATTGAATGTTGTATGTTTAATATCATGCATATCATCTTGTTTCATTCTTGCTTGAGAGGGTTGCCATCCTTGCACGATAGGAGAAGACTTGACCTTTGAGGGTCTCCTTTGTGGTGCAAAACACCTCTTTCTCTTTGATTTAGCCAATAACCCAATTTCATCATGCATTTAGGCATATAAAATCCTATGGCCTATGTCAAAATAAAGAGTCCAAAATCAAATAAAAATTGATAAAATTTGCATTAAACTAAGTTATTATTCATACCACTCATGCTATAGTCTCTTAGGGAGTGGGTTTAAGGACTTTAGTTTCTTTCAAAATAATAACCTCCTAACCATCTTGCAAAATATATGACTTGACCACATGGCTTTAAAACATAGGAGGAGTTAGATAGCTACCACTCCATGCAGTTATATGTCTAGTAGTTAGGTGGTTTACTCTCTCTTGTGGAGGTAAATAATATACCCACTTTTTGCCTTAGATTTAAGATGTGCTTTGGCCCTCTCCAAAGCTTCCTAAATTTAGGATTTGAGATTGCTGTTTCCCCTAGGGCTATAAGCATAAATCTTCACCTCTTAGGGATTCCCATAATCTTGTATTGTGAGATTATAAGTCCTAACTTTCTAATAAATTTCAACTCAAATTAATATTTCCCTTAAATTTCAAACATATCAAGCCTAACCATAGGACATATTGGAATGCTCACTAGGTCTTGTAGTATCATGATCATCCCCTACACATTTCTTTTTAGCTTAGATAATAAGTCACTCTTTTTGATTTATCCCACTTTATTTTCTAAATATAACCAATTTATTGATAGTCCTATCTTTGAATTCTTTGGAGAAAAGAATTGCATGCTTGCCTCAATAGAGAACTTTAAATAAACCGTGCTTTATTCATCCATGTAAAATATGGAAAATTTTTTTTGGTACATTCGAAGACCCATCACGCCTTAGGAGTGCTTATTAGGTGATTAGGTCTATCGTAGGGTAGTGATTTCTATCTTTTGAGATAGTGCACTATTCCTTGATGTACTCATCACCTCAATAAGTACACCTCCTCGACCAGATGGTGTTCCCTCCCCCATACATGCATATGCACAAAGAATTAAAAATAAACACCACAAACCCTAAACCCTAAACCTTAAACCTTCAACTAACCCTAAACCCTGAAACCTAAACCCTAAATTAGCCCTAAAGCCAAAGCTAAACCTAAACCCTAAAACCTAAACCCTAAAATCCCTAAACCATAAAGCCTAAATACTAAACATTAAACCCTAAGCCCTAAACCCTAACCCTAAATACTAAATCCTAAAACCCTAAACCCTAAACCCTAAAAACCTAAAAACCTAAAAACCTAAAAACCTAAACTAAATAAAACCTAAAAATAAAAGAAATAAAAGAAAATTTAAACCTAAATAAAATAATAAAATAAGCTAAAATAGAAACCTAAACTAAATCCTAAACTTAAACCTAAAAATAAAATAATATAAAATAAATAAAAACCTAAACTAAACTAAAAAATAACTTAAACCTAAGAAAAAAGACCAAAATAAAATAAAAATAAAATGAACCTAAAATAATATAAAATATTAACTAAATAAAAACCTAAACCTAAAAAAACAAACCTTAAAATAAAACCTAAAAATAAATAAAAAATAAACCTAAATCCTAAACTTAAAAAAACCTAAACATAAAGTAAAAATATAACAAACAAAATAAAATAAACTAAAAATAAAGCTAAACCTAAACTAAAAAATAAAACCTAAAAATAAACCTAAAATAAATACTTAAAACCTAAACCTAAAAAAATAAAATAAAAACCTAAACTTAAACATAAAAATAAAAATAAAACCTAAAACCTAAAAAATAAAATAAAAATAAAACTCAACTAAAAAATAAACATAAACCTAAACCAAAACATAAAAAATGAACTAAAATAAAAAAACTAAACTAAATAAAAATAATAAATAAACCTAGATAAAAAAACCAAAAATAAATAAAAATAATAAACTAAACAAACCTAAACCTACCAATTCAATTAATTAAAAAAAACCATAAACCCTAAATACTGAACCCATACAACCCTAAATCTTAAAAAATCCTAAACCCTAAACCCTGAACCCTAACCCTAAACCATAAACCCTAAAAGTACTAACCCTAAAATCCTAAATCCTAAATCCTAAACCCTAAACCCTAAACCAAAACCCTAAACCTTGACGAAAAGAACATCACCGTTAATTAGGCTCATAGATCATGATGGTGAAGGCGAGGCAGCAATGGTGGTGGATCTGGAGGTCCCGGCCGGAAGTGTGGTCGAGAAGTGGTTATGGAGGGAGAACGATGGAGGTTACCGCGTGGTGGTGGCGAGGAGAGAGATCGGGATGGTGGATCCCACTACTTGAGAGGCGGGTGGTTCTAATGAGAACTGAGAAATTGTAGAACCATCCAATACTGGAACAGGGTCTTGCTGAGAAGTTATCTAGTTTTTAATTTGTTTCTATGCATGCTCATTTTTCTATGTCATCTTGTGTCTTAGAAAACTTGGTGTGTTACTTGGTTGATGAAATTGAAAAGAAGAAATGTTGAATATGAATTTTTATTTGTCAAAAAGAAAACCTATAAACCCTAAACCTTAAACTAAAACATGAAACCTAGACCTAAAACCTAAACCCTCAACCCTAAACTCTAAACCCTGAAACTCTAAACCCTAAAACCCTAAACCTTAAACCTTAAACCCTTAAACCCTAAACCCTAAACAAGCTAAACCAAATTCCTAAACCCTAAACCAACCCTAAACCCCAAACCCTAAACCCTCTAAACCTAAACCCTAAACCCTAAACCCTAAAAGCTAAAACCTAAACCTAAAGAAAATAAAACATAAAAATAAATAAAAAAAAACTTAAACCAAAGTAAAATAAAAAAATAAAATAAAATAAAAAACAAAAGTAAAACCTAAACCTAAAGCTAAACCAGAACTTAAAAAGAAAATAAAAAAAATAAAAACTAAACTAAAATAAAATAAATAAAAACCTAAACTAAAATAAATAATAAAAAACCTAAATAAAATGAAAACTAAACCTAAAATAAAAATAAAATAAACCTAAAATAAAATAAAATAAAAACCAAATAAAAACCTAAACCTAAAAATAAACCTAAAAATAAAACCTAAAAATAAATAATCAATAAAATCTAAACTATAAACTAAAAAAAAATAAAATAAAATAAACATAAACCTAAACTAAAATAACCTAAAATAAAATAAACTAAACTAAAATAAATAAAACCTAAGCCTAAACCTAAAATAAACTAAACCTAAACCTAAACATAAACCCTAAATAAAATAAAATAAACTAAAAATATACCAAAATCATAACTAAAAAATAAAACCTAAAATAAAAACCTAAAACTTAAACCTAATAAACTAAAATAAAAACTTAAATCTAAAAAAAAATAAAAAAAATAAAACCTAAACCTAAAAAATAAAATAAAAATAAAACTAAACTAAAAAATAAACCTAAACCTAAACCTAAACCTAAACCTAAAAAATAAACTAAAATAGAAAACCTAAACTAAAATAAATAAACTAAAATATATAAACTAAACTAAAACAAATAAAAATAAACCTAAATAAAATAAAAACTAAAAAATAAAATAAACTAAACTAAATAAAAATAAACTAAATAAACCTTAACCTTCTAGTTTAATTAATTTTAAAAAAAATAAAAAATACTAAATTAAATTTAAAAAACCATAACCCTAAACCCTAAATCTTAAACCCTGAATCCTAAAACTACAACCCTAAAACCTAAACCCTAAAAATCAAAACCCTAAACCCTAAACCCAATACCCTAAAGCCTAAACCTTAAACTAACCCTAAACCGTAAGCTAACCCTAAACCCTAAACCCAAAGCCCTAAACTCTAAAACCTACAACCCTTAACCCTAAATGCTAAACCCTAATCCCTAAAAACCTAATAACCTAAACCTAAATTAAATAAAACCTAAAAATAGAATGAATAAAAAAACCTAAACCTGAACCTAAACCTAAACATAAAAATAAAATAAAATAAAAAATAAAAACTAAACTAAAATAAAAAAATAAAAACCCAAACTAAACTAAATATAAAATAAAAATTAAATAAATATAAAATAAAATAAAATAAAATAAAACTAAATAAAAACCTAAACCTAACTAAAAAATAAAACTAAAAAATGAAAAATAATAAATTAAAAAAGCTTAAAAAAACCTAAACCTTAAACCTAAAATAATCAAAAAGAATTAAACCTAAATCTAAACTAAAATAAACTAAACTAAATAAATAAAACCTAAACCTAAAATAAAACTAAACCTAAACCCTAAACTAAATAAAATAAAATAAACTAAAATAAACCTAAATCTAAAAAAAAAATAAAACCTAAAAAAAAAAATGAAAACTTAAACCTAAACCTAAAATAAAATAAAATAAACCTAAACTTAAAAAAAAAAATAAAAAAAGCTAAACCTAGAAAAAAAAAAAACTAAAAATAAACATAAACCTAAACCTAAAAAAATAAACTAAAATAAAACCTAAAATAAAATAAATAAACCTAAAATAAATAAATAAATAAAATAAAATATAAATAAAATAAAATAAATAAAAAATAAACTAAATAAACCTAAATATAATTTACCTACTTTAAAATAAAACCCCTAAACCCTAAACTAAATCCTAAACTTTAAATCCTAAACCCTAAACCCTAAAACCTAAACCCTAAACTGTATGCCTACAACCTTAAACCCTAGACCCTAAACCCTAAACCTTAAACCTAAAACCATAAACCTGAACCCTAAACTTAAACCCTAAACCCCTAAACCTCCTAAAATCTTAATAAACTTAAACTCCTAAACCCTAAACCTAAACTTAAACTAAAACTAAATTCTAAACCTAAAACTAAACCTAAAACTCTAAACTAAAACCTAAAACCTAAACTAAATTAAATAAATAAAAAACCAAACCTAAATAAAATAAAATAAAAAATAAAATAAAATAAAATAAAATAAATAAACCTAAACCTAAAAAATAAAATAAAAAAAATAAAAAAATAAGCTAAATTAAAATAAATAAAACCTAAACTAAAATAAAATAAACCTAAGAATAAAAAACCTAAAAAAAATAAAACTAAAAATAAACCTAAAATAAAATAAAATAAAAACTAAATAAAAAAACAAAACCTAAAAAATAAACCTAAAAATAAAACCTAAATCCTAAACTAGAAAAACCTAAACGTAAAATAAAAATAAAGTAAACAAAATAATAAAAACCTAAAATAAACTAAACCTAAACCTAAACCTAAACCTAAACTAAATAAAATATAATAAGCTAAAACAAACCTATACACTAAAAAAAGAAAACCTAAAAAAAGCCTAAACCTAAACCTAATAAGAAAATAAAACCTAAACCTAAAAAATAAAATCAAAATAAAACTGAACTAAAATATAAATCAAAACCTAGAAAATAAATTAAAATAAATAAATAAAAATAAATAAAAAATAAAAAAGTAACCTAAATAAAAAAATAAACTAAAATAAATAAAAAATAAGCTAAATAAACTAAATAAACCTAAACCTAATAGTTTACTTAATTTTAAAAAAAAAACCTAAACCCTAAACCATAAACCCTAAATCCTAAACCCTAAACCCTAAAACTAACCCTAAACTCACAGCCCTAAACTCTAAACACTAAACCCTTGACCTAAACACTAAAAACTCTTAAACCCTAAACCCTAAACTAACGTTAAACTTAAATCTTAAACCATAAACTCAAAACTCTAAACCTTAAACCCTAACCCTAACCCTAAACCATAAACCATAAACCTTAAACCCTAAACCCTAAACCCTAAAATCCTATACCCAAAACTCTATACCCTAAACCCTATAACCCTAAACCCTAAACCCTAAGCTAACCCTAAACCCTAAATTATAAAAACCCTAACCCCTAAACCCTAAACCCTAAACCCTAAACTCTAAACCGTCAAAACCCTAAAGCCTAAAGTCTAAACACTAAACCTTAAACCCTCAATCTTAAATACTAACCCTAAACCCTAAATCATAAAACTCTAAACCCTAAAATCCTAAACTAAAAACCCTAAACTGTAAACACTAAACCCTAAAAACCTTAAAACATAAACCTAAATAAAATAAAAAAAATAAAATAAATAAAAACCTAAACTAACACCTACACTTAAACCTAAAAATAAAATAAAATATGAAATAAAAATAAACTAAAATAAAATAAATAAAAACATAAACTAAATTAAAATATAAAATAAACCTAAGAATAAAAAACCTAAATAAAATAAAAACTAAAATAAAATAAACCTAAAATAAAATAAAATAAAAGGTAAATGGAAACCTAAACCTAAAAAAATAAAATCAATAATAAAACCTAAAAATAAATAAAAAATAAAACCTAAATCTTAAATTAAAAAAATCTAAACTTGGAATAAAAATAAAATAAACAAAATAAAATGAACATAAACCTAAAATAAAATAAATAAAACCTAAACCTAAACCTAAAATAAACTAAACTAAACCTAAACCTAAACTAAATAAAATAAAATAAACTAAAAATAAACCTAAACCTAAACTAAAAAATAAAACCAAAAAATAAACCAAAAATAAATGCCTAAAACCTAAACCTGAAAAAATAAAAATAAAACCTATCCTAAACCTAAAAAATAAAAAATAAAACCTAAACCTTGAAAATAAAAAAAATGAAACTCCACTAAAAATAAATATAAACCTTAAAAATAAACTAAAATAAATAAACTAAAGTAAATAAAAATAAAAAATAAACTTAAATAAAAATAAAATAATAAAATAAACTCAAATAAATAAAATAAAAATAAACTAAATAAAACTAAACCTGGTTTATTTAACTTAAAACCCTAAACCCTAAAACAAAACCTAAACCTATAACTCTAAATCTACAATCCTAAACCATAAACCCTAAACCTTAAACTAACTCTAAACCCTAAAACCTAAACCTTAAACCCTAAACCCTAAACCCTAAAACCCTAAACCTAAAGCCTAAACCCTAAAACCCTAAACCCTAAACCCAAAACCCTAAAACCTAAAACCCTAAACCTTAAAACCTACATCCCTAAACTTTAAACAAACCCTAAATCCTGAACCCTAAATAAACCCTAAACTAACCCTAAACCTTGAGAATGGGTAGAACCTTGATGGCAAGAACATCATCATCAATTGGGCTCATTCTAGCAATGCAAAGTGGTGGCGCTATAGTGGTGGTGGGGATCTGAGGTGTGGATATGGAGGTGGTGGTCGAGCAAGGGTGGTTATGAAGGGAGGAGCCATGAGGTTACAACTGGTGGTAGGGAGAGATCTGGGATATGATGGTGATCCCGCCACTGAGAGGTTCTGGGAACTAGAAACTAAAGAATGATCGATCTACTTTATAAAACATTATCTTTATAATAGAGATGGTTCTACTTATGTAGGGTTTTTAACTATGGGTGATCATTTTTGATTTATGTCATCGCTTGTGTCTTAGAAAACTTGGGGTGCTACTTGGTTGATGAAATTGAAAAGATGAATTGTTGAATCTGAATTTGTTCTTTGTTAAAAAATTGTTAAACCCTAAACTAAAACTTAAACCCTAGACTTAAAACCTAAACTCTAAACCTTAAACCCTAAACCCTAAACCCTAAAGCCTAAACCTTACAATCCCTAAACCCAAAACACTAAATGCTAAACCCTAAACTTTAAACCCTAAACATTAAACCCTAAACCCTAAAACCCTAAACCTTAAGCCCTAAACCCTAAACCTAAAACCCTATAACCCTAAACCCCAAAACCTAAAACCCTAAACCCTAAACCCCAAACCCCAAACCATAAACCTTAAATATTAAAATAACCTTAAACCCAAAACTAACCCTAAATACTAACCTAACCCTAAACCCTAATCCTAAACCCTAATCCTAAACCCTATACCCTAAACCTTAAAACAAGATGTCATTAGGAGTAGATCTAAAAAATGACCTAATCCTAACATAGTTATGGTAACTAAAGAAAATGTCTTCAAGAGACTTTCTCTTGACTATTAGAGATTTGAATACCCTAAACCCTAACCCTAAATCATATTATAATACCATATAAAGTATAATGTAGCATCATATATTTGAGCATGTAGTGATGTGTTTTGGATGTTATAAGATGTTTTGAAATGTTTAGTATATTATGGTATTGTGCCCTATAGTCCATATTGATATAAATAAAAATATTGATTTAATAAATCAGATGATGAAATTTATTAAATTTGAAGTGGGAATTTAGTAAAAGGTGTGCTATACCACTTGTAGTCTAAAAAAGTAAGATTTTATATTAAAAATAAATATTATATGCATTGCATATCATATATCATAATATATTATTTTGCACATTTTAAATTCTTTTAGTATTTTACAATCATGTCAAGCTTACACTAGCATTATTTATAAAAATGTTGATTTAGGCTTAATTTGGCCAAATTCATAATAGTAGAGCATCATAATATAATCAATTTAAAATATGTAATGATAATGATATATATGCATATATATATATATATATATATATATATATATATATATATATATATATATATATATATATATATATATATATATATATATTATTGTTTAGACTAATTTATGATTTTTATCTTAAGCAATCCTTGTGATGTGATATGCAATAGAATAATATAACATATGATATAGTGTATTATAATATTGGATGGAATAACATATGTAGCATCATGCATTATAACATACTATTGTGTATTACTACTTATTTTTTAGCATATTTTAGTTTGTTATAGTATGATGTAGTAGAGTTTGTACTGGTATAATTCATAAAAATACTGATTTATAGATTGAGATGATGGGATTTGGCTAAATTTAAGGTAAGCTTTAAGGAATATCATTGGGGGTGTGCTATGGTGTGACGTTTAATCAAAAGAATGGAATTTTGCATCCAAAATAAATGTTCATTTTTCAACCAAATTTTATAAATTTTTTGCTTAAAGTGATTCATTTTAAGGTGTAATGTAATATAATATATTATGAAAGCATATTAAAATATAATATACATAACAATATAACTTAACATATATATGAATGTGGTGGTGTGTTAAATTTTATTGTACATTTTAGTATGTTTTACTTTTGTTATAATACATTGGGTCAAAACTCACAAAAATGTTAATTTGAAGGTTGAGATGGAAGAATTTGGCCAAATTCACTGCACACACCAAGAAGCAACACCAAAATTATGCTATTTTGTACAATTTCTAATCAAAAATTAACAATTTTACATCCAAACTGAACATTATTCATATTTTGAGAAAATTTTATTATTTGTTCCTTTAAGTGATGATAATGAGTGTAATGTTAGATAATATATTATATTATAGCAATTTATAATATAACATCATATATTATAATATAATATAGTGTGTTAATTCATAATATAATGTGTTTAGCATGATATTATATATTTAGTTTGAGCTTGCACCATCATAAATCATAAAATGTTGATTATAATGTTAAGATGATGTAATTTGAATGAATACATTGTTAGGCTTTGGGTTCAAGTATTAAAGGTGTGCATAAAAGAAGAAATAAGGTTTGATGAGAATTCCATGTCAAAGACATGGAGGGAGATCCTAGATCACACATGCATGACATGAGGGTCTATATCTAGGGCATATAAGAAAAACATCTACTGGGAAAAAGGTTCAAATTAGATTTGATTATATGAATTGTGGAAAGAAGATCTACTGGGGATAAGAATCTATAATCCACTGAGGATTAAGATTGAATTGACTTAAATTTGTTTTATTTTAATTGATGTGTAGGCATATCTGCTAGAGATATGGGCTCAAGTTCACTGGGGATTAAGTATATAAACCTTCCACTTGAGAAGTAAGTTTAGGCTATCCATTGGGGATTGGGATTTGAGTTTGATTTCTTAGATTTGTTTGGGGTTGTATCCGCTAGGAATAAGAGTTTGGTTGGATTTCTTTAATTTAGATTCTACTGGCAGAGTAAGTTTAATTTAGCTCCACTGGGGAGGTTGGTTTTGAATTTGATTTATTTGCTTGACTTGTTTTTATATGATTTGGGGCTCCACTAGGGAGAAGGATGTGATTTAACTCCACTAGGGAAAATCAGATTGGGTTTGAATTAATTTGAGTTAATGTATGGACCCTATTGTTGTACGTTGGACCCACCGAGAAGAGGCTATATCAGCCTTAACCTACCTCAAGTTTACAAATCCAAAGATATAGTCTACATGCTATGAGGTAGAGCTAGCCAACTTAAGGGATTACCTTTTGGTGTGCAACAGTTATGCTAGGAAGAAGGCGTAGCAGACTTACATCTTCTAAAGCAAGGAACAACTACTGGAGTAACCTATTGGATGCACAATAAATCAAACCTGACCTAGGGCAACCACTGAGTGAAAGACGCTGGGGACTTATGTTAACTCAAAAGTAGTCAAGATTAATTTTATCATAATATTGTGTGATTTGATATGGTTTATTTGGTTTAGTTTGATTTTGAATTAAAGGAATATCCGTTGGGGAAGTGAACTCAATTAAATTTGATAGATTTAATTTATGGACCATGTTGGTGTACGATGGACCCATTGAGAAGAGGTTATATCAAACTTATCCTATCTCAAATTTACAAATCCAAAAAGATAGATTACTAGTTGTGGGGTAGATTTAGCCAACCTAAGGTGTTTCCTTTCAGTGTGCAAAGACTGTGCTAGGAAAAAGGCATACCCAACTTACATCTTCTAAAGCAGGGAACAACCACTGGGGTCACCTATTGGTAGCACAACAAATCAAACCTGACTTAGGGGAAACTACTGAGTGAATGATGCTAGGGACTTATATCAACTCAAGAGGATTCTTATAGGGAGTTTCTAACGCTAAAGATAGGATGCTTGCTTGGGAAAAGATACCGCTAAGGGTGTCCTTCTAATCAACAAGTGAATATATATTTTGTTTATATGTTTGCGTGGACCCTATTGGTGTTCAAGGGACTACACTAAGAAGGGGCTATCTCGACCTTGACCTATCTCAAATTTGCTAGACCAAGGGAGAATCTACACATCCACATGATGGATTCTCCAACCATAGGGGGGGGGGGTGGTTACTAGAAAGGGGAATTGCCCAATCTAATAGTAACCTAGGTATTATCTAAATGGGGTCGCAAAGGATGTGATCCAAATATAGTGCCCACATGGGAGGTGCTGCTAGGGGCATTATCCTGAGCCCTGGAAAAGAAAGCTTATAGGTGTAAGGTGGCCAACTTAAGGAGAAAGTGTAGCAAACTTACATCTACCATGAGTGGTGTATCCTAAGGTGCGAGAACCAACCAACCTAAGGTGTATCCATCAGCATGAGTGGTGTATCTGTCAGCATAGTGAGGACCAACCAACCTAAGGTTCTCGTTGGTGTGCAATGATCAATCTGGAAAGAAAGCGTGTAGGCTTATAACTTTCCAAATGGAACTGGTCATCGGGATAGTCTATCATCGATGGGGCAGATGTTATCTAACCTAGAACGACTACTGAGCGGGGTGCCGCAAGGTAGGACTGGACCCAGACTTGAAGTAGTCAGGTGGGAAGGAGCCACAAGGGGACTTATCCTAACCCTCAAATATACTCGACTAAGTTAGTGCACAAGGGCTAATCTAAGAAGAAAGTGTAGTAGACTCACATCCTCTTAAATAATCCAATAGCTAGCTGCGTAGTAAGGCCTACCAAATTAACAAGGTGCTCATCAGTGTGTAGTGGCCAAGTAAAGAAGAAAAGTGTAGCAGACTTACATCCTCCAAAGCAAGAAGACCACTAGGGTGACATACTAGAGGGTAGCTCGTCAGCCCAACCTATAACAGCTTCTAAGTGTGTATCGATGGGGGTGTTATCTCAACTCAAAGTAGCCTGATATAAAAGATATGTATTTATTTTATATGTTTGTGTTGTGTTGATGAAGGATAAGACACTGCTCAGGTTCCTTATACCTACCCTAAACACATAGTGGCAGATTCGCAAATAAGAATACTTTTAACATGGAAGAGATTTAATTCAAAATGGAATTTTCATTGATGATAATTATTTTCAAACATAATTTATAATATTTCATTAAGTAGATCCCATTGATTGGAAGCATTGGGTGCTTTAGCTTATGATTAATAAGATGATAAGGTCCTCTTTGGTAGGTCTTCTCTATGGAAAAAAGGCCTTCCCAAATGGGTTCAAACTTGTCTCCCATCTTACGATGGGCAACAATCAGTCTCCTTAGAACTAAAATAGGCTCTCCTTCATGAAAAGCTCAAGGACAGACTAACTTGTTGTAAGCTTATATCATTTTAGCTTTATACAACTTGAGGTTTTGGCATGCCCACAGGCATCTCTTTTCCAAACCATCGAGCTCTTCTAATCGCAACTTGGCATTCTGCTCTGTTATGATCTTACTATCCATAGCTATCCTTAGTGATGAGAGTTGAAGTTCTAATGGTAGAATGGCTTTAGACCCATACTCTAAGGAAAAAATAGTAGACTAAGTTGGAGTTCTAAAAGTGGTACAGTATACCCACAAGGCTTCAACTAACTGCTCATACCACTGTCGCTTATTATTGTCGAGTGTCTTCTTTAGTATTTAGATGAGAGTTTTGCTGAAGGATTCTACTAAGCCTTTTCCCCTTGGGTATTGATGGTAGAATATCTCTAATCTATGTTGTGACTCCGAGCAAAGTCATTGATCTCGATGCTCTTGAATGCAGTGCCATTGTCAAATATAATTCGTTGAGGAACTCTGAACCTATATATGATATGATTCAAAAAAAACAAAGCACATGCTGAGTTGTGACCTCTCTGAGTGCAATCGCCTTCGGACATTTGAAAAAGTAGTCAGTAGCAGCTAAGATGAACTGATGACCCTTGGAATGACGATCAATCAGACCCACTATGTTGGTACCCCAACACTCAAATGGCCATGAGTCCAATGTAGGATGTAGAATGTTGGGTGGTTGTTGTAGGACCACACCATGTATTTGAGATTGGTGACATCGCCTAGCTGTATCCATGTAGACTTCGATCATAGATGGCTAGTAGTATCCAAGTATCTTGATCTTGGCTTTCATCTTCGGACATTGGCTCTACATAATCGAAAACCTAAACCCTAAAAAGTAACCTTGATAGAGGAACATCATCAATTAGGCTCACCTAGATCCGCGTGGAGGTGAAGGTGGAGGCGGTGTCACAAGGGGGGGATCTAGAGGTGGTGGATATGGAGGTGGTGGTTGGTGTAATTGGTTATGAGGTTATGAGACGAGGTTATATTCATGGTGGTGGTGGAGGGAGAGATCTGAGATATGATGGTGGATCCCGCAACTCGAGAGGCCGGGGTGGTTCTGATGGGAACTGGAGAAATTAGAGAACGATCGATTCAATTTACTACTTATGGAACTGTGTTTTTACATTGGAGAAGGTTCTAGTTATCTACAATTTTTGATTTGCTCTATGTGTGCTCATTTTTGATCCATGTCGTCACTTGTGTCTTAGAAAACTTGTTGTGTTACTTGGTTGATGAAATGGAAAAGAAGAAATGTTGAATTTGAATTTGCTCACTGTTAAAAAAAACCCTAAACCCTAAACTAAAACTTGAACCGTAAACTTAAACCCTAAACCCTAAAAACTCTCAACCCTAAACCCTAAACCATAAAACCCAAACCTAAACCCTAACCTTGAAACCTAAACCCTAAACCCTAAACCTTAAACCTTAAAACTTAAATCGTAAACCGTAAACCCCAAACCTTAAACCCTAAACCCTAAACCCTAAAAAGCTAAGAAGCTAAACCTAAACTAAATAAAACCTAAAAATAAAATAAATTAAAATACCTAAGCCAAAATAAAATAAAAAATAAAATAAAATAAAAACCTAAACTAAATCCTAAACCTAAACCTAAAAAAAATATAAAATAAAAAATAAAAACTAAACTAAATAAAATAAAGTAATACCTAAACTAAACTAAAAAATAAAAAACCTAAATAAAATAAAAACTAAACCTAAAATAAAAATAAAATAAATAAAAACTTAATATAAACCTAAACCTAAAAAATAAACCTAAAAATAAAACCAAAAACTAAATAAAAAAATAAAACCTAAACCCTAAACTAAAAAAACCTAAACCTAAAATAAAAAATTAAATAAACCTAAACCTAAACTAAAATAAACTAAACTAAATAAAAAAACCTAAACATAAATAAAAAATAAACTATACCTAATCCTAAACCTAAAATAAATAAAATAAAATAACCTAAAAGTAAACCTAAACCTAAACTAAAAAAATAAAAACTAAAAATAAACCTAAAATAAAAACCTAAAACATAAACTTAAAAAAATAAAATAGAAACATAAACATAATCCTAAAAATAAAAAATAAAACATAAACCTAAAAAATAAGCATAAACCTAAACCTAAAACTAAAAAATAAACTAAAATTAAAAACCTATATTAAAATAAACAAACCTAAAATAAATAAACTAGGCTAAATAACAAAATAAATTTAAATAAAAATAAAATATAAAATAAACTAAATAAATAAAAAATAAACCTACTGGTTTACTTAATTTTAAAAAAATTAACCCTAAACCCTAAAACTAACCCTAAACCCTTAACCCTAAACTAACCTTAAACCCTAAACCCTAAACCTTAAATCCTAAACTCTAACCCTAACCCTGTACCTTAAACCTTAAAACCTAAACCCTAAATCCTAAACTTTAAAACCCAAAACCCAAAACCCTAAACTAACCCTAAACCCTAAACCTTAAACCATTAAAACCATAAACCCTAAAGCCTAAATCATAAACCCTAAACCTTAAAAACCATAAACCCTAAAGACTAAACCTTAAACCCTAAGCTAACCCTAATCCCTAACCCTTAAACCCTAAACCCTAAACCCTAAACCCTTAATACCTTAAACCCTATAGCCTAAACACTAACCCCTAAACCTTAAAACCATATACCTAAACTTAACCATAAAACCCTAAACTAAAAACCCTAAACTAAATACTAAACCCTAAACCATAAACCCTAAATCTTAAAAACCTAAAAAGCTAAATAAACTAAATAAAACCTAAAATAAAATATAAAAATTAAACCTAAATATAATAAAAAAATTAAATAAAAACCTTAACTAAAACCTAAACCTAAACTTAAAAATAAAATAAATTAAACTAATAAAAATAAACTAAAATAAAATAAATAAAAACCTAAATAAAACTAAAATATAAAATAAACCTAAGATTCAAAAACCTAAATAAAATAAAAATAAAATAAACATAAAATAAAATTAAATAAAAATAAAATAAAAACCTACACCTAAAAAGTAAACCTAAAAATAAATAAAAAATAAAACTTAAACTTTAAACTAAAGGAAAACCTAAACCTAAAATAAAAATAAAATAAACCTAAACCTAAACTAAATTAAAATAAACTAAAATTAATTAAACCAAAACCTAAACTAAATAAAATAAAATAAAATAAAAATAAACCTAAACCTAAACTAAAAAAAATAAAACCTAAAAATAAACCTAAAATAAAAACCAAAAACCTAAACCTAAGAAAATAAAATAAAATAAAACCTAAACCTAATCCTAAAAAATAAAAATAAAATAAAGTAAACTCAACTAAAATAAATGAAACCCAAAATTAAACTAAAATAAAAAACCTAAACTAAGATAAATAAACTAAACTAAATAAAATAAAAAATAAACCTAAAAAAATAAAATAATAAACAAACTTGAACTTTACTTAATTTTAAATAATAAAACCCAAACCCTAACCAAACTAAACCCAAACATTAAACCTTAAAACTAACCCTAAACCCTAAAATCTAAACTTATAACCCTAAACCTACAACCCTAAACCCTAATCTATAAACCCTAGTACCCTAAACCTTAAACCATAAACCCTAAACCCTAAAACCTAAAACCCTAAATCCTAAACCCTAAACCCTAAACCCTAAACCCTAAAACCTATAACCCTTAAACTGCAAACCTTAAACCTTAAACCTTAAACCCTAAACTAACCCTAAAGCCTAAACTAACCCTAAATCTAAACCTTATACTAACCCGAAACCTTAAGAATGTGCAGAAACTTGATGGCAGGAACATCACCGTCAACTAAGATCTACCAACATATCCTCAATTTGGTAGTGGAGGTGAAGGTAAGGGTGACAATTATTGTAGTGGTAGAGGGATTTGGAGGTGATGGCGGATATGGAGGTAGTGGTCAGAGTAGTGGTGGTGGGAGGTGTAATGAAGGTTATAGCAGATGGTAGAGAGAAATGGGGAGATACGATCCTACTACTTGGTGGGGTGGTTCATGGGAACCGGAGAAACCAAGAATGATCCGCTTCTTATGGAACTTTATCTTTATAATAAATATGGTTCTACTTATCCAGGTTTTTGATTTGCTCTATGGGTGCTCATTTTGTATATGTATATGTCTTAAAACTTGATACTTATGATGAAATTGAAAAGAAAAATGTTGGAATTTATTCTCTATTAAAAAAACCCCTAAACTCAAAACTAAACCTTAAACCCTAAACCTAAAACCTAAACTCTAAATCCAAAACCATAAACCCTAGACTCCAAACCCTAAATCTTAAACCCTAAATGAAGCCTAAACCCTAAAAAGTTAAAAACTTAAAAATAAACTAAATAAAACCTAAAAATAAAATAAAAAAATCTAAACCAAAATAAAACTAAAACATATAATAAAATAAAAACATAAAATAAAACCTAAACCTAAAAAGAAAATAAAACAAAAAAATAAACACTAAACTATAATAAAATAAATAAAAACCTAAACTAGACTAAAAAAAACTAAATAAAATAAAAACTTAACCTAAAATAAAAATAAAATAAACCTAAAATAAAAGAAAAACAAAATAAAAACCTAAACCTAAAATAAACCTAAAAATAACTAAAAAATAAAACAAAACCTAAACCTAAAATAAAAATAAAATTAATAAAATAAAATAAACCTAAACCTAAATAAACATAAACTAAACTAAAATAAATAAAACATAAAACTAAACCTAAAATAAACTAAACCTAAAACTAAACCTAAACCTGAACTAAACAAAATAAAATAAACTAGAAATAAACCTAAACCTAAACTAAAAAATAAAACCTAAAAATAAACCTAAAACCTAAACATGAAAAAATAAAATAAAAACCTAAACCTAAACCTAGAAATAAAAAATAAAACTTAAACCTAAAAAATAAATAAAAATAAAATTCAACTTAAAAATAAACCAAATCCTAAAAACCAAACTAAAATAAGAAACCTAAACTAAAATAAATAAACCTAAAATAAATAAACTAAACTAAGTAAAAATTAAAAATAAACATAAATAAAAAACTCTAATAAATAAAAAATAAACTAAATAAACCTAAACCTACCAGTTTAATTAATAATAAAAAATTCCAAAATAAATGTTCATTTTTCAACCAAATTTAATAATTTTTTTGCTTAAAGTGATTCATTTTAAGGTGTAATGTAATATAATATATTATGAAACCATATTAAAATATAATGTACATAACAATATAACTTCACATATATATGAATGTGGTGGTGTGTTAACCAATGTTATTGTACATTTTAGTATGTATCACTTTTGTTATAACACATTGGGTCAAATATCATGAAAATGTTAATTTGTAGGTTGAGAAAAAATGGAAATTCACACCAAAAAAGCAACACCAAAATTATGATATTTTATACCATTTCTAATAGAAAAATATCAATTTTACATCCAAAATGAACATTATTCATATTTTGAGAAAATTATTTGTTCTTTTTAAGTAATTCTAATGAGGTGTAATGTTAGACAATATATTATATTATATCAAATTATTATATAACTTCGTATATTATATTATATCAAATTATTATATATAATATTATAATATCAAATTATTATATATGTATATAATATAATATATGATAATATTTTTAGTTGTATAGTTAGTTGCAATATAACAAATCATAAAATGTTGATAACAATGTTAAGATGATGTAATTTGAACAAATAAATTATTGGGCTTTTAGTTGAAGTATTAAAGGTGTGCATAAGAGAAGAAATAAGATTTGATGGGAATTCCATGTCAAGGACGTGGAGATCCAAGGGATCACACATGCATTGGACATGACATGTGAGGGTCATGTCAAGGGCATAGAAGAATAAAATGGATAAGGTTTTAATTTGATTTGATTGTATGACTTGTAGAAAGAAGATCCATTGGGGATAAGAATCTATAATCCACTAGGGATAAGAATCTATAATCCACCAGGGATTAAGGTAGAATTGACTTTAATTTATTTTGTTTTAATTGATGTGGAGGCATATCTGCTAGAGGTATGGGCTCGAGTCCCCTAGGGATCGGGTATATGAACCTTCCACTAGGGAAGCAGGTTTGGGCTATTCACTAGGGATTGAGATTTGAGTTTGATTTCATATATTTGATTGGGGATGTATCCATTGGGAATAAAATTTTGGTCGAATTTCTTTGATTTGGACTTTACTGGGGGAGTTGGTTTAATTTGGCTCCACTGGAGTGGTTGGTTTTGAATTTGATTTATTTGCTTGACTAGTTTATATATGATTTTGTGCTCCATTGGGGAGAAGGTTGTGATTTAAATCCATTGGGAAAATCATATTGGGTTTAGTTTAATCTAAGTTAATGTATGGACCCTGTTGGTGTACAATAAACCCACTGAGAAGGGGCTATATCAGCTTTGACCAACCTCGTTTTAAATTCAAAGGGATAGTCTCTATAGGTAGCTAGCCAACCATGGGGTTTCGTGTAAATCGATATACTAGGAAGAAGGTGTAGTAGACTTACATCTTCCAAAGCAAGGAACAGCCACTGGGGTGACCTGTTGGATGCACAATAAATCGAACCTGACCTAGGGCAACTATTGAGTGAATGCCACTAGGGATGTCAACTCAAAAGTATTCAAGATTAATTTTATCTTAATTTCATGTGATTTAATATGGTTTGTTTAGTTTAGTTTTATTTTGAATTGAGTGCATATCTTCTGGGGATGTGAGCTTGATCAAATTTGATAGATTTAATTTATGGACCATGTCGATGTGCGATGGACCCATTAAGAAGGGCTATATCTGACTTGAGATATGTGTTTATATGTGTGTGTAGTTTGTGTTTGTTTTATGTCGATGAAGGATATGATGTCGCTCGAGTTCCTTACACCTACCATAAACATATCATAGCGGATTCACAAATAAGAATACTTTTAACATGGAAGAGACTAAATTTGAAATGAAATTTTCATTGATGATAATTATTTTTAAACATGATTTATAATATTTTTTTAAGTAGAGCCCATTGTTGGAAGCATTGGGCACTCACTCGTATGATTAATAAGCGGATAAGATCCTCCTTGGTAGGCCTTCTCTATGGAAAAAGAGCCTTCCCAAGTGGGTTCAAACTTGCCTCCCATCTTACGACGGGCAACAATCGGTGTCCTTAGAACTAAAATAAGCTCTCCTACTTGAAAAGATCTAGGATGGACAAACTTATTGTAAGTATAAATCATTTTAGCTTTGTATAACTCGAGGTTTTAGCATGTCCGCAGGTGTCTCTCCTCCAAACTTTTGAGCTCTTCTAATTACAACTTAGCATTCTTCTTTGTTGTGATCTTGCTACTCACAACTATCTTTAGTGATGGGAGTTGGACTTCTATTGGTAGAATAGCTTTGGACCCATACACTAAAAATAAATGAGTAGACTGAGTTAGAGTTTTATATGTGGTGCGATAAGCCCACAAGGCTTCAACTAATTGGTCATGCCATTGTCGCTTGTTATTATCAAGTATCTTCTTTAGTATTTGGATGAGAGTTTTATTGAAGGCTTTTGCTAAGCCATTTTCCCTAGGGTAGTTGATGGTAGAATATCTCCAATCTATGTTGTGTCTCTGAGAAAAGTTTTTTTATCTCGACGCTCTTGAATGCAGTATCATTATCATATATAATTCATCGAGGCACTCTAAACCTATATATGATATGGTTCCTAAAAAATTTGAGCACATGCTGAGATCTGACCTCTCTAAACGGAATCTCTTTTACCCATTTAGAAAAGTAGTCAGTAGTAGCTAAGATGAATTGATGACCCTTGGAAGAAGGATGATCAATCAGACCCACTATGTTAGTACCCCAACACTCGAATGGCCATGAGGCCAATGTAGGCTGTAGAATATTGGGTGGTCGGTGTAGGACCACACCATGCATTTGACATTGGTGGCATCGCCTACTTGTATCCATGCAACCTTTGATCATCGATGACTAGTAGTATCCTAGTCTCTTGATCTTGGCTTTCACCTTTCACTGCATTGGCTTCACATAATCTTGAGTGTACCTTGATCACAATTTTATGGGCTTGCTTGCAACAACCACATATGATCGAAAGACTATGGTATCGACACCATCCAAAAGAGCATAGGAAGTGCTCGCTTCTGACATGGCTTGAGACTTCTCTTAAAGTTGTTTAATCGATGAACCCAACTCCTCATCTTTCTTGGCAATGGCAACCTCCCCTTCAAGAGAATACTTTTTGATGAGTTCAATATTAATGAAGGATAATACTAGTCTATTTTGGACCTTTATTGATATGGACTCATCCTTCGGACATGCCAACTCCTTGATAAGCTTAGCTAAAGCATACATTGCGGCATTCTCTCCTCGTGGAATTTTATAAATGGTAACCTATGGGATTTGGACCAATAACTCTATGGTGTACTTGTGGTAGTGATGGAGCTTAGGCTTTATAACCTTATAAGATCTAGCGATTTGGTTGATGACTAGTTGAGAATCAATGAAGATGTTGATGTTCTGGATGCTTAGAGTAATGGCTAAATCTAGACTAACAATCAGAGCATCATATTCAGCTTCGTTATTAGTGCAAGGATTGGACAGATGATATGAGAATCTCATCACATCACTGTCCATGGTTAAGAGATCTATTCCTACCCTTACCTTTCCTAGAATAGTAGTTTGTGGTTCTTCTCCACTTTGAGAGGAAGCCACACCAGCCAAGTACATCTCCTAATGGTGAATGCTAACATCCCTAAAGTTCATGATTTGTTATCACGGAGATCATCACTAAGTGGAGAGTTTGCAAGAAGTGGGTGTGTTGTTAAGAAATCTGCTAGCACTTATCCTTTCACCGCAGAGGGGTACAAAGGTAATGTCAAACTACAAGAGGATCATGGACCATCGTGCTAATTGTCTGGATAGCATCAATAGTACCATGAGATACTGTAGTTGATTGATCCTAGAGAATAAGTTCACCTTATGAGGAAGCACATAGTGTCGTAGCTTTTGGGATGCAAAGATTAAAGCTAGGCAATGCTTCTCAATGGGTGGATAATTAGCCTCAACAGGGATTAGATGACGGCTGAGGTAGTAGAGTGTGTTTTCCTTCTATTCATCATTGGTTTGGGACAACAAAGCACCATCTGAGTCACCTCACGTAGTAGTGTAAAGTATGAGTAGCTTACCCAGGATAGGTTTTGCTAGAACTAGTGATGTCATCAAGTACTGCTTAATGTCTTTGAAGGCATGCTCACACTTGTCATCTCACTTAAACTTGGCATCCTTTTGACAAGTCGAGAATGGTACATCTTCGATAAGATATAAAGCATCTTAGATATACTACCCTTGGAATGATCTGAGTTGAGTTAAACTTTTAGAGAGTGGCATTTCTAATATCGCCTTGATCTTCTTCAGATCAATTTTGATTCTCTGGTGTTAAACAATAAACTGAAGGAATTTTCATGAAGCTATTCTGAATGGATACTTTAAGGGGTTCATTTTGAGGTTAAATTATATTAACTGTTCAAAAATAACTATTAAGTTAAAGCGATGGTCTTCCTCTTCTCTACATTTGACCACGACATCATCGACATAGCACTCGACATGATGATGAATGAGTTCATCGAAGATTCAAGTCATATCCCGCTGGTATGTAGCACCGACATTTTTATGGCTGAAAGGCATGACCTTATAGCAATAGATTCCAATCAGGGTTCTAAAGGCAATGTTTCTTTCTTCTTCAGAGGCCATATTTATTTGGTTATATCCAGATGATCCATCCATGAAATAGAAGGCTACATGAGATGAGGCAATGTACACTATCTGCTCTGGGATTGGTAGTGAAAATTCATCTTTTGTACATGCCATATTTAAGTCCATAAAATTGACACATATGTGAATTTGGCCATTCTTTTTCTTAATTGGGAAAACACTGGCTAACAAGGTAGGGTATTTTTCTTTCTGGATGAAGCCATCATCGATCAGCTTCTTGACATCATAAATGACCTGTTGTTATGTGTCTAATCACATGCATCTAGGAGGTTGTTTGATAGGGTTAGCAGTAGGCTCTATTGCTAGTTTATGGACTGCTACGTCAGAAGCCAATCCACAAATCTCTTCATAACCACATGAAAAATAGTCCTTAAACACAATCAATAGCCTACCTAAGTCATTAGTTTCAATTTCATTCAACAAAGAATTGATGTATGTCAGGCGTGGATCTTCTTCAGTTCCTAAGTTGATTTCCTATAGCTCATTGACTTGATCTCTTCTTCAAACTTTTGAAGTGCATCTTTAACTTTAAAATCATTTGGATCATCAAAAGTTTCTAAGCATAGCTCCTCATATGAGTTAATGTGATTTGAAAAGAACCTATCAGGTTCCAAATGATTGGTGATGACTAAGTAGTAATCATCATCATCGACTGGACCCACTGTACCGAATCCTAGTCTCGATATTGATTGAGAGCATTCACATTTGTTCTTTTATATTCTTACAAAGTAGTCTGACTTGTACTTTAACTAAGTATGTGAGATTAACTCTTTTTTTTGCTAAATTATGAACACAAGGCAAGTACCAATCAAAAGGTAATTCTATTAAATATTTATTTGAATCATCATCAAGTTCTACATCAAATTCTTGACTTGAGGATGATGCTCCCAGAAAGAACCTCTGAGTCTATACACCTGTGGATGACTTAGGGGCTTCCTTAATTACCAAATCCTTAGCTTTTTGAGAGGAAAGTGGGGTTAGAGCTAAGGTTCCCAACTGATGCCTAATTATTTTACATATAGACTTAGAAACACTTATGCTTTGCTTTGGAGCTCGGTCTTCATCATAATGTGGATCAAGTGTCACCGCCAAGGAAATATACTACTGAGAAGAGCTGGCTGGTGTGTTAACCATATAAGACTCATCCTAAGAACAAGATTTTAAGTTTATATGGATAGTAGGTGTACTCCTAGTAGCTGGGACATATTTTCTGTTGGGTGGTCAATAAAAAAGTTTTCCACCCATGGGACTGCCTCTGAACTACCTCTTCCTCTATCTGGTGGAGGTTAGTTCGTCCTTCCTATATGTTCAAATGGAGTAATGAACTGTGGATTAAATCTAATGTTAGGCTCCACTCCCTCTTCCAAGTCTTTTTTCGCTGCCTTTTATTTTCTTTTTCATTTCTTTTTCATTTTCTCTTTCTTTTTCTTTTTCTATTTCTTTTATTTTTAAACTTTGGCCAAGTTCACGAGAATAGACTTGCAGATTTTGAGGGAGGTAGTAAGCTTCATTCTCATATATGTTGACTTTGTGAACTATAAATGGCTTGAGATCACCTTTGACACAGTAGACGATCCCACCTCTCACAAATTACTTACACTGATGTAGAGAGGATGAAACTATGTTGTTCTCATGTATCCATGGTCTCCCAAACAAAGTGTTGAAAGAAGTATCCCAGTCTATAATGTGAAACTTGGCTTCGATCTTCCAATCATTTATCTCCAAGGGCAACACTATGGAGCCTAAGGCTTATTGACCTCACTTTTGGTGTATGATTCAATCTTCCCATCTTAGAGTCTTCTAGACACTAAGACTTCTATAAGGCACTTCTAACAATTTGGTAAACACTTAACTTAATCCTAAAGACTTAGAAGGGTTAACCATATGATTGTCTTAGGGATTAGGATAATCAACCATCCCTACAACCCAAATCCAATCCATGTTCACCTTCTCAAACCAATCCTCAAGATCAATTCAAACATCAAATTCAAATTCAAATCCAAACCCAAATTCCAAAACCAAATGATTAAAGCCCATGATCAAATCCAAACTTGAAACCCTTCCTAAGCCATATTACTTATCTCATGGACTTAGCCAAATCTTATTCCAAATAAATCCAAAATCAATTGATTTTCTCATAATCAATTTATATCTTCAATCATCTTCCTAAATAGAAAGCAGATCTTCATTCAAATGATCTAAACTAAATCAAATTAAATAAAAATGCTTCCTAAGCCATATGACATATCCCATGGACTTAGCTAAAGCTTAATCCAAATCAAGTCAAACTCAATTGATTTTCTCACAAATAAATCATATTTTCAATTATCTTCACAAATTTTAATGAAATATACATTTAAATCATCAAAACTAAATCAAACCAAATCAAAATTCAAACCTAAGCAACATGACCCAACTTCATGGACTTAGCCAAATTCCTTCATTCTAAAATCCAAATTCAATTGATTTTCTCATGAATCAATCATACCTTCAATCATATTCATAAATATAAATAAAATCTATATTCATCAAGCCAAATCAAAATCAACCCAAGTCAAACCTAACTTAACCCTTTTGACTTGAAATGTTCAAATGAACCAAAACCCATTTGAACCCAAGTTAATATAATTGAATTTATATCAATCCAAATCCATATATAAACTCAACTAAATCAAACTCAACCCAAAAAAAGCCAACTAAACCAAATTGGTCCACTTGACCCAAAGTGGCCAATTTGACCTATTTGAGCCAAGTTCTAATCCTACCCAAATTGGATTGAACCAAGCTAATCAAAACCTCCCATCATGATTGTTGATCACCCTAGGTTGATCAACTATCATAAATTGTGTCAAACCAAGTCAACTTGGTCATTTGACCAATTCAACCCCTTAACCCATATGAACCCAAACTAACCAAATTGTAACCTAAGCCAAATCCCTTGAAACCAATGATTCATACCAAATCAAAATCAATATTTGAATATGACTTTTCAATTGTGTAAATCCAAACCTAATTTGCCCTTTTCACCCAAGTTGACCCAAATTGATTTAAATGACCAAATTGGGTCAAATAAAAATATAAACCAAATTGATTGCAACTAATGGCTCAAGTTCATTCCAAATTGATGATTGAACTTGACCAAAGCCATGATTGGACCCAATCGAACCCAATTGACCTACTTAGCCCAAATTGACCTAAAGGTTCAAGTTGGCATAAATCAAAACCAAATCCAAATTAATTGAAACCAAAGCCTACAATCACCTTCAATTGGTCAACTAAACCCAAACTAACACCCAAACCAAGCCAATTTGGCCAATTTGATCAAATTGGTCAACTTAACCATTTGACTAAAATGAGTTCAAATGAGCCAAATCTAAGCCAAACTAAACCAAACCAATTGAACCAAAACATCATAAATTATTATATGAACTTGAACTAACACATGGTTTGACCAAATTTGACCCAACCTAACATAATTTGACCTAAATTAGTCAAATTGAGCCAAACCTAACCAAATCGACTCCAATTGACTTGAAATTGGGGCTAACCCACTTTTGGCTTATTTCAAATTTGCCCAAATCAAATCCAATGCCAAATGATCATTCTAAGAGTAAAAAGAATCACATGAGACAAATCACCCATGTAAGTGTTCATTTCCATTCTTTGGTCACTTGGTACTCTCCCAGTGGTCCACTAGTACCAAGACACCTAACAATGGGTGGTTGGGTTGGCCATGACCCATAGGAGGTGAAAACACATCACCCTCCCCATTGGGGCATTGGAAACCCATAGGACACCCATGATTCCTCCTTGGCAGCCACCTCCACACCTTCAACCAACCAAGCTTAGACAACTTACCTCCTCCCTACCACCCATAATTCCCTGAGATGGTCGAATGGCCACTAGAAGCCATAGCCGATTCCACTATCTGATCAAGATGAAGAAGGGCATACACCCCCTTATTTCCACTCAAATACACATAAAAATAATTCCTCAAAGCCCTAGATACCCAGGTTGAGCTACTAGAGTTATTTCTTAAGCTCCCAAGCTCATTCCTCGATCAAAAAATGTCATTCCCATCCATCCCAAAATAGGACACTCCCATTTTTGACCTCACTTCTCCATTTCTCCATCAAACTCAAATTAACAATGCACGCACCTTCCCTAGGCCTTGTCGAGCAAGAATGAATCATCTCCCAAGCTTCTCGAGCACCAAAGGTGGATTTGATCAAAGATGAGCTCCAAATCCATGGCCTCACCCAAGTCAACAATGAATTGATTCATTTTAAATGATTGAAACTTTGGATCTCAGATGATCTTGACATTGATCCCTCTGATGGATGTTATGAAGGTGTGGGATCCTTTTGGAGTTGATCCGAGCTCGGATAAGCTCATATCAAGTAAGCAATGGTGGACAGACTCCATTCTCCTTCACTCGCATGACGTTAGATCAAGCACCATCTATTCTGCATGATCAAAATAGACAGTCATGATTAGATTTGCTAGATCGATCTTATTTAATCCTATTAAGCTGTGAAATTAATCTTAGCCATCCAATCTTAGATCAGATAACAGACAAGAAAGTGCATGTGCTACCACCATGAAGGCTCTAAGTTAGATAAGTTTTAATTAGCCAATCTCACAGTGCCATGTGGAAAGCGCACTATGTGAGGCCAATAGGATAACGCTTTAATTAGGCTAAATTAATTATTTTTAATGGCTGAAACTTCTAAAAATCATAAAAATCATAGAGAAATAAAAAATTGTAAATAAATACTTATTTTAAAGGTATTTTAGAGGAGAATTAATTAAAAATGATCTTACATGATTTTGAACAATAATTAAGGTTTAATTAAAGTTTAATTATAAAATTAATTAGCTTAATTACTACTTAATTACCTGAGCAATTAATCCCAAATTTTGTTGATTAATTTAATGGGATGACCTCTACCTCACATGATTTTATAGAGATTTATTGCTCACTTAATTAGAAAAATTGACTAATTAAATTACTACTCTTAAGTTAATTAATGATTAATTAATCCCATGAAAAGTAACAAATTAGTTAATTAAGTTTATTAATCATTCAACAAGAACAACTAAGGAATATGGTTGGACCCTTTCCCTAAGTTCATTTCACCCTTTTTTAAAATGAAATTAAAAATTTAACCAATTAATTAAATCACTTAATCAAATTGAAATCATATCACATTAATTAATTAAATCATGGTGTTGATCTTTAGGTGTTTAATAACCTAAAGGAGTTTAATGAAATTATGGTTAGTCCATATGTGTGAGAAAACCGTAAGAGTAATTAATTATGTCCCATAATCTAATTAACTATTAATCATGAGCCAATTGCATTAGTCCCCTTTTATTTTCTAGGATCATTGCAAGTTTATTTTCCATGCAAATCATGTTGGCTCATAAATATTAAATTAATTACTTTAAGGTGACATAAGTAAGGGTAATTAATTCCTCTAATTAAGGGTTTAACTTAATTAACCCATAAAATCAACTTAATTACATTTCCTTAAATTAAATCAAATCACTAATGTGGGAATGGGTTTAAAACAACAAGTGATGATTTCTCTTCTCCTCTTTAAATCAAATCAAATCAAAACTTAATTAATAAAGAAGCTTTGGTTTGTTTTAAATAATCTTGTTTGATTTGATTCCTCTTAAGAACTAGTATGGTTGAATGAATCACATGCTTATATTTGATTGCCCCTCTTTCCAATCATGTTAAATTTGGTATATCATTTGAATTCATGGATCCATCTTTTCAAAATCAAGTAAAATAAAATGGATTTTATTTATGTAAGCTTGCATGTGTTGATTTAATTTAATATATGCATGGCTATTATCACTATTAAATCCAAATGTATTTTTCAAAAGGTTATAAATCAATAATAATATGTTCTATGAAGCTAGTTATAAATATATAAGAAATGCATGTGCTTATAGCTTAAGTGTATGAATGTTGAGTTCTCTTTCCTCTGTTCATGTGTTGATTTATATAAGATTGAATGGTAATAGATATATAGTCTGGACATCCCGGGAACATGAGGCTTTAGCTATCCCAAAGGAGGTCATTTGATTACCTCACTTCCCTGGTTTAACAACGACACATGCCCATTTGATTTCATTTTTATATATTTTGATATTAGAATTTGGATAGAGCTTTAATTCATATATATAAATGATTCAATTAAAAAAATAGAATCTTTGCATGGTTTTCCTTCCCTCATTTATGTATACATCCATGTGTGTCTAAGAAAAGCAAGTATATAGTCCAAACATCTAGGGAATACCATGCTTTAGTTAGCCCCAAGGAGGTCTTTTGATTACCTCGCTTCCCTGGTTTAATAATGATATGTACTTGCCTATATTTTTGTACTTGTATATGTATATGTGATTAGTGAATGAAAATCCCATTTTACATTAAAATTGCTTGCATTCATAATTGAATAAGTGGTTGAATTAATTAGCCATATGATTTGGAGCTTACTTCTTATGTTCATGTATACAAATTTACATATGTTTGAATGCAAATGGGTATATAGTCTGGGCATCGAAAAAAATATGAGATTTTAGCTAGCTCCAAGGAGGTCATTTGAGTACCTCACTTCCCAGGTTTAACAACGGCACAAGCCTATTTAATTTCATTCTTATGTCCTTTTTGTTTAATAATTTGGATAAAGTTTTAAATTAATATGTTTAAATAATTCAATCAAATAAAAGATAAATTTAAACATACACATACATTCATCATTTAGTGTGCTAAAATATGTTGCATGTAGATACACTTAGATTAAATCTTATGCATGTTACATGTGATGGAAAGGAATGATTTAATATATATGTCATGTGGTAATTCAATTAAAATTAATCTTAAGATGCCTTTTATTTTGAATAGGATTATTTAAAGTGAACCTAAACTTAGGATTAATTAAATCATTTAATAAGTCAATCACTAAAGAGAACTAAATCAAATTAATATACTTTAGAAAGTGTATTAAGGTAAGGATGAAAGAGGGCAATCCTCTTTTCCTCTCTTTATTACACTTAGTTTCAAAGTGTAATCAAATGAAACAAAAGAAAACATAAATTAAAATTCTCAAATAAATTAAACTACTTCAAGTGAAATCAACTTTTCATGTTAAATTGAATCCTTCTACACTTAAAAAATACAACACTAATGCCTAACAAGACTTACCGCACAAGCCTTAATACAAACATTAGAATTAAGTCACCACTTTTAGCTCTAAGTTAGGATGGTGTATGATGTGATGTATGTTTTGTTTTATGATTTATTATTTTAGATTGGATGTTAAAGTGTATGCTTCATAGACTGGATGATAGGCCAATATTAGCCTAATCATATTTTCAATAGAGGATTATGCTTAAGGGATGCTTAAAAATAAATGTGCATGCTCTTTTTGCACGATGCTTAAATCCTTAAGCATAATCCAAGTTAGGAGAAGTGAGCTTAGTTACCCGTGTGTAGGGTGCTATGTCCAAATTATAAATACAACTGCTTGGGATTATATGTATATTTAGTTAACCTCTATTTTATAGGTGTAGTTAGATTTACTTTGCCCCCATAAATGTAATTTTTACTATAAGAATTAGGATTAATGTTATGGAGGATTAGGATGAGCAATGGCCAGAAGGCTTTGTCCTAGGGTGCCCTATGATGCCTTTGAAGCAAGCACCATCCAAATCAAAGAAGGAACCAAATAAGAAATGGAGATATGAAGAAAGAAGACATCCATAGCATTTAATACAATTATAATTATTCTTTCATATTCAAGATTGTATAAGGGTAAAAGCAACTTTTCTGCCCAACTAATCACTCATAACAAAATTTTAAATAACTCATAACCTCATCATAAAGCCTAAGATATAAATAAGATTATTAAAACATTTATCAACCCCTTAGTTGTATGGTTGTATGTTTCACATCATGCATGCATATTCTTTCTCTGTTGAACATGAAGAATCTCCATCCTTGCACCATAAAGGAATGCATGACCTGTGAGGGCATCCCTTATGGTGGAGAACACCTTTTTCTAGCTGATTTGACCCATAACTAATTTCATCATGCATTTAGGCATAAAAATTCTAAAGCCTCTGTAAAAATGATGTGTCTAAAATGAACTAAAATTTAAAAAGATTTTGCATCTATAGGTTAAGTCATATGCTCATACCACTCATGCTCTAGTATCTTAGGGAGTGTGTTTAGGAATTTATCCTCTTTCTAATTAAATAACTACCCTAACTATCTTATAATTCATAAGACCAAACTACATGATTTTAAAATCATAGGAGGAGTTAGCCACCCGTGGTTTATAAGTAAGTCTACAATTTATTCTCTCTTGTGTAGGTAAACCCTTATGTCCACATGTCGCTTAAATTTAGGTTGTGCTTTAGCTCATAGTAAAGCTTGCTAGATTTAAGATCTAATGTAGCTATTTCCTTTAGGCTATGAGCATAAATCCTCACCTCTTAGGCATTCCCACAACTTTGTGTTGGTGAATTATAAGCCCTAGTAATCTAATTAAATTTCAACTCAAAACATATAAATCTCTTTACTTCAAAATTATAAAGTCCAACCATAACATGGATTGGAATGATTATTAGGCCTTCTAGTATCATGAGCATTTCCTATTTATTTTATTTGGATTTCAAAAATAAGTCTTCTCCTTGAACTTTCCCCATTGATTTTCCAAATACAACCAATCCTTTGATAGTTTAACCTTGGAATCTTTGGAGATGATAATTGTTTACTTTAATTGAGAGTATTCTTAAGAAATTTCATTTCATAAGATGTAATTAACTATGGAGGCTTGCCTCCATAGGAAACATAAGAACTTGGTTTAATATAAACCCTACTTTATTCATGCATGTAAAGTAGGGAAAAATCTCTCGTACATTCGAAGACCCATCATGCATTTTGAGTCCTTATTACGTGATTAGGTCCATTGTAGGGTGATGCCTATATCTTTCGAGATAGTATATCATACCTCAATGTTGTACCTGATCATCTCAAAAAATACCTAATCCATGGTGTCCAAATACACCCAAAACTAAACACCATAAGGCCCTCTCTCCTTGTTCATTGAATCCTCTCAACATCATCATTTCTTTTTGGAGTTAAGAGATGTTAATCCTCAAGTAGGCAAGGGTTCTTAGACTCAATGTTGAGATACACCGGCCAACAAAACACTAGATAAGACCAACATCCACTATAATGTAAAGAGGTGATTGTGCCCAGTTGTCCCTAGGAGTAAGTCTTCATGGCTAAATGTAACCGCTAAGATGTCCTTTGAGTGGCATGCCTCCTCATTAGTAGCGGTCAACTGAGCTAAGTATATCTCTAGATCAAGTAAGGCCTTGATTAGAGATTCCCTCATATCTTTGAATAAGACAAGGGCATCGTATATGCTTAACTAAACTTTATAGGTGAGCTATAATGTAATCAACTCGCTTGGTCTCACTATCATATCCATGGGTGGAGCATCCTACGGAGGGGCTATCTGCTCACTAGAACTAATGACTTGCTTACCATCCTCACCTATCCTAGGAGGTAGAATTTGATACCAAGATTGACTCGACTTCTTGGAATGATGAGCTTATGAAAAGTTCTACCTTCATGCATACCTAAAACTTTTCTTATGGGATCCTCGAGTTAGTTGACTCCAAGTCAATCTAAGAGGTGAACCAATTTATTCTGAGAAGGATAGTCAACTCAATTAGAGAGGATAGGATCAAACATTAATGCTATTATTTTATTTAGAGAGCTTTCAATAAATAAAATCAAGAGCATCAAATAGAAAATATAAATTAGTTTTCATTTATTTCTTTTGGGTTGAGGTACATAAAAAAATCAAGTAAAGTAAGTAGTAAGGGATTTAGTGCCCTTATCCATGATACAACACTCATGTCATAGAAGAGGAGCTAAGTGGTAGAAGAAAATAATGGAGGGAGTAACTAAACTAAATGCTACTAGACTATCCTAGCAATTATGGTGAAAGTTGCAATAATGTCACCCTAAGTTATCCTTTACAATAAGCAAACTTTTCTTGGTGTTAGAGGTTTGACCTATTTCAGTCACCTACAAGGAAATATTTTGATCTTAGAAATAATCTTCTTAGAGGTTCGTGATAAAGATATATCCTAACTTTCTTTGGTCTTAAGAGGATCCCAAGTATGCCTAAGGATTACTCTAACTAAACTGGATGGCTGTTCTAATAAGTATTTCTTAAGGATAACAATGGTTCCCTCCAAACTTGTAGTTGTGCTCAAGCTAATCTTTAAAAGTGATACAATCCTCTAAGACATGGCCTAACACGCGGTGATATGGGCAATAACTAAGATCATCACTCTTGCCCACTTCCTTTAGCCTCTTAGGCTATTGTAACTGAAAGTCAAGTTTTTTAAGAGATTCTTAAAGATTTTCCTAACTACCTCACTCTTGAATGAATATGGATTATTTAATCTATTGGAAAGAGTAGGTGGAAAGTAGCTACTTGGTAATGGATATGAATACTGCTGCTGGGTAGGCTACTGTGGTAGTGGAAATGGTCATAACCTGGTGGTATGATGGCCAAGGTGGTGGAAGAGGAGGGAAAAGAGGTCACGAGGTCGTAGTCTCTCATCACTCCTAGTTGCTTACTAACCACAACCGCCTCTAGTTTCTCAAACACCTTCTGTGGCTTGGGCATAGATGATTGGTCGGGAAAGGGCAATTGTTTGGCTTCCTCTTATAGGCTAGCCGCTTTGTTGAATAATTTCTCGAATGTTTTGATGGTAAAGCCCTTAAGCATGAAAGCGATTGGGTCATGGATATTCTTAAGAAGAATCTCAATGGCATACTGTTTGAATAGCTATGGTTCGCATTTCATGCTAGAATGTAATCAACAAGTGACTCATTGAGTTTCTTTCTGAGGTCGCATCCACTGAGCTCCAACAAATCTCTTGATGAAGAGGCTCCAACTAACAAAAATCTTCTGAACCATTGTAGTTCGGCATAATCAAAAAACACCAAATCGCTAACTAATAAGAGGAGAAAATATAAACTCTAAAGAGTGCAATGTGTTATCGCGTGCTCACACTGCCATCAAAGATCTTGAAGGATGTGGCAAAAAACCCAAAATAAAATAAAACTAAATAAAAACCTAAACCTAAAAAATAAACCTAAAAATAAATAAAAAATAAAACCTAAACCCTAAACTAAAAAAAACCTAAACTTAAGCCTAAATGAAAATAAACTAAACTAAAATGAATAAAACCTAAACCTAAACCTAAAAAAAACTAAACCTAAACCCGAAAAAAAATGAACTAAAAAAAACCTCAACCTAAACTAAAAAACAAAACCTAAAAAAAATCCTAAAATAAAAACCTAAAACCTAAGCCAAAAAAAATAATAATAAAAACCTAAACCTAAACCTAAAATTAAAAAATAAAACCTAAACCAAAAAAATAAAATAAAATAAACTAAATAAGCATAAACCTAAACCTAAACCAAAAAATAAACTAAAATAAAAGCCTAAACTAAAATAAATAAACTAAACTAAATAAAATAAAAATAAACTTAAATAAAAATAAAAAATAAACAAATAAATAAAAAATAAAATAAAATAAACTAAAAAAATTAAACCTACTTACTTAATAAAACTAAACCAAACTCTAAACCCTAACCATAAAACTAACCCAATAAACTAATCCAATAAACCTAAACTAACCTAAATAAATAACTAAAAATAAACTACGCTAACTAACAAATAAACCCTAAACCCAACCTAACCCTAATAAAACCCTAAACCTAAATGCTAAAAATCAAAAAATCCTAAACTAAACTAAAAAATACTAAACTTAAACTATAAATAACCTAAACTAAACTAAACTAAACCCTAAAAAAACCTAAACCTAAAATAAAACTAAACCCTAAATAAACCTAAACCTAAACTAAACCTAAACCCTAAAACCTAAACCCTAAAACCTAAACCTAAAACCCTAAACCTAAACTCAACCTTAAACCTAAACCCTAACCCTAAACTAAAAAAAATCTTTAAAAAATTTAAAAAAAACCTAAACCTAAACAAAATAAAATAAAAACTTAAATTAAAACCTAAACTTAAGCCTAAAAATAAAAATGATATAATAAAATATAAAAAATAAAAAAAATAAAATCCTAAACTAAACTAAAAAATTAAATAAATCAAAAAATAAAAAACCTAAATAAAATAAAAACTAAACTTAAAATTAAAATAAAATAAACATAAAAAAGTAAAATAAAAACTAAATAAAATTGTAAATCTAAAAAATAAACTTAAAACTAAAAGTTAAAAATAAATAAAAGATAAAACCTAAACATTCAACTAAAAACATGAACCTAATAAACAAAATAAAATAAACCAAAACCTAAACTAAAGTAAACTAAACTAAAATAAATAAAAGCTAAACCTAAACCTAAAATAAAAAACCTAAACCAAACTAAATAAAGAAATTAAACTAAAATAAATCTAAACCTAAACTAAAAATAATAACAAAATAAACCTAAAATAAAACCTAAAACCTAAACACAAAAAAATTAAAATAAAAACCTAAACCTAAAAATAGAAAATAAAACCTAATCCTAAAAAATAAAACAAAAATAAAAGTAAACTAAAAAAATAAACTTAAACTTAAACCTAAACCTAAAAAATAAACTAAAATTATAAAACCTAAAATAAATAAACTAAACTAAATAAAAATAAAAATAAACCTAAATTAAAATAAAAAATAAAATAAACTAAAATAAAAAAAATAAACTAAATAAACTTAAACCTACTAGTTTACTTAATTAAATATAATAATAATAAAATAAAAATAAGAAAAAGTAAATAAAAAAACCTTAAACCCTAAACACTAAATGCTAAACCACAAAAACCCCAATCCCTAAACCCTAAACCCTAAACCCTAAACCCAAAAACCCTAAACCCTAAACCCTAAACCCTAAACTCTAAAATCTAAAACCCTAAACCCTAAACCCTAAACCTTAAACCTAAACCTAAACTTAAACCTAAATAAAGCCTAAAAACAAAATAAATTAAAAAACCCAAACCAAAATAAAATAAATGAAATAAAATAAAAAAACATAAATTAAAACCTAAACTTAAACCTAAAAAGAAACTAAAATAAAAATAAAAAGTAAATTAAAATAAAATAAACTAAAACCTAAACTAAACTAAACAAAATAAAAAACTAAAATAAAATAAAAACTAAATCTAAAATAAAAATAAAGTAACCTTAAAATAAAATAAAATAAAAACTAAATAAAAACTTAAACCTAAATAATAAACCTAAAAATAAATAGAAAATAAAACGTAAACCTAAAAAATAAAGTAAAATAAAAAACCTAGACTAAAATAAATAAACCAAAAATAAATAAACTAAAAGTAAATATAAATAAAAATAAACCTAATTAAAAATAAAAAATATAATAAACTAAAATAAATAAAAATAAACTAAATAAACCTAAACCTATAGATTTACTTAATTTAAAAATTTTAAAAAATTTTTTAAAAATTATAATAAAAAACTCTTAACCCTAAAACTAACCCTAAACCCTAAACCTACAACCCTAAACCCTAAACCTTAAACCCTAAACCCTAAAACCATAAGCCCTAAACCCTAAACCCTAAACCCTAAACCCTAAACCATAAAACCCTAAACCCTAAACCTTAAACCATAAACCCTAAACCTTAAAAACTACACACTAAACCCTCAACCCAAAACCTCAAACCCTCAACCCTAAACCCTAACCCTAAACACTAAACCTCAAACCCTAAACCCTAAACACTAAAAACTTATAACCTAAACCTAAACTAAATAATACCAAAAAATAAAATAAATAAAAAAACCTAAACCTTAATAAAAATAGAAATAAACCTAAATCATTATAAATAATAAAATAAACTATAAAAAATAAAAAATGAACTTAATAAACCCGAACCTACCAATTTACTTAATTTAAAAAGAAATTAAAAAAATAAAAATAAATAAAACCTTAAAAAAATAAAAACCTACACCCTAACCCTAAACCCTAAACTCTAAACGCCAAACCCTAACCCTAAACCCTAAACTCTAAACCCCAAACTTACAACCCTAAAGGCTAAAACCTAAACCCTAAAACCATAAACCCTAAACCCTAAACCCTAAACCCTAAACCATAAACCCCAAACCCTAAAACCTACAACCCTAAACCCTAAATCCTATATCCCAAACCCTCAACCCTAAACACTAAAACCTACACCCAAAACCCAAAACCCAAAATCTTAAAAACCTTGAAACCTAAACCTGAACAAAATAAAACCTAAAAATAAAATAAATAAATAAACCTAAACCTAAATATAATAGAATAATATAAAAGCCTAAACCAAAATCTAAACCTAAACCTAAACCTAAACAATAAAATAAAATAAAATAAAATAAACTAAAATAAAATAAATAAAAACCAAAACTAAACTATAAAATAAAATAAACCTAAAAAAAACCTAAATAAAATATAAACTAAATGTGAAATAATAAAAATAAACCTAAAATAAAATAATATAAAAATTAAATAAAAACCTAAACCTAAAAAAATAAATAAAACCTAAACATTAAACTAAATAAAAAACTAAGCGTGAAACCCTAAACTAAAAAATAAACTAAAAAATAAAACCCTAAACTAAAAATAAAATAAACCTAAACCTAAAATAAACTAAACCTAAATATAAACCCTAAATAAAATAAAATAAACTAAAAATAAACCTGAACCTAAACTAAAAAATACAACCTAAAATAAATACCTAAAACTTAAACCTAAAAAATAAAATAAAAACTTAAACCTAAACCTAAAAATAAAAAATAAAACCAAAACCAAAAATTTAAAATAAAAATAAAACTAAACCTACCGATTTACTTAATTTAAAAAATATAAAAAAAGTTCAAAACTAATAAAAAAACCCAACCCTAAACCCTAAAACTAACCCTACAACCCTAAACCCTAAACCCTGAACCCTAAACCCTAAAACCCTAAACCCTAACCCCTAAACCTTAAAACCTACAACCTTAAAAACTAAATGTAAAATAAAAATAAAATAATATAAAAACTAAATAAAAACCTAAACCTAAAAAATAAACCTAAAAACAAAAAAAAAATTAAACCTAAACCCTAAACTTAAAAAAAAGCCTAAGCCTAAAACCCTAAACTAAAAAATAAATCAAAAAATAAAACCCTAAACTAAAAATAAAATAAACCTAAACTAAAAAACCTAAACCTAAACTAAAATAAATAAAACCAAAACCTAAACCTAAACCTAAACCCTAAATATAATAAAATAACCTAAAAATAAACCTAAACCTAAACTAAAAAATAAAACCTAAAAGTAAACCTAAAATAAGGACCTAAAACCTAAACCTAAAAAAATAAAATAAAAACCTAAACCGAAACCTAAAAAGAAAAAATAAAACCTAAACTTAAAAATTAAATTAAAAATAAAACTAAACTAAAAAATAAACCTAAACCTAAACCTAAACCTAAAAAATAAACTAAAATAAAAAACTTAAACTAAAAAAAATAAACCTAAAATAAATAAACTAAAGTATGTAAAAATAAAAATAAATCTAAATAAAAATTAAAAATGAAATAAATTAAATAAATAAAAAATAAACTAAATAAACCAAAACCTTTGAGTTTACTTAATTTAAAAAAAATAAAAAATATAAAAATAATAAAAAAACCCTAAACCCTGAACTATAAACCTACATCCCTAAACCCCAAACCTGAAACCTTAAAACCCTAAACCCTAAACCCTAAACCCTAAAACCCTAAATCCTAAACCCAAAATTGCAAAACCCTAAACCCTAAAAACCTAAAAACCTAAACCTAAACTAAATAAACCTAAAACTAAAATAAATAAAAAAACCTAAATCAAAATAAAATAAAAAATAAAATAAAATAGAAACTTAAACTAAAACCTAAACATAAATGTAAATGTAAAAATAAAATAAAATAAAAAATAAAAACTAAACTAAAATTAAATAAATAAAAACATAAACTGAACTAAAGAATAAAATAAACCTAAAAACCCTAAACCCTAAACCTACAATCCTAAACCTACAACATAAAACCTACAACCCTAAACCCTAATCCCTAAAAAGCTCTAAACCTTAAACCTTAAACCTTAAATCATAAACCCTAAACCCTAAACCCTAAACCCTAAACCCTAAACCCTAAACCCTAAACCCTAAACCCTAAACTCTAATCCTAAACCCTAAACCCTAAAAGTATAAACCCTAAAACCTTAAGCCCTAAACCCTAAGCCCTACACCCTAAACCCTAAACCCTAAATCCTAACCCTAAATCTTAAACCCTAAACCGCAAACCCTAAGCCTAAACCTAAAGTAACTAAATAAACCTAAACTCTAAAACCTAATAAACCTAAACCTGAACCCTAAGAATGGGCAGAACCTTAACGATAGGAACATCACCGTCAACCAGGCTCAGTCTAGATTTGGCGATGGAGGCAAACGTAGAGGTGGTAGTTATCATTGTGGTGGTGGGGGATCTAGAGGTGCTGGAGGGTATGAAGGTGGTGGTCGGAGCACTGGTGGTTATGGATGCAGGAGGAGCGATGGAGGTTACATTCGTGGTGGTGGCGGAGGAAGAGATCGTGGATATGATGGTGGATCCTGCTACTCAATATACTGAGGTGGTTCTGATTGGAATTGGAGAAACTGAAGAATGATCGATTTGATCTGCTGGTTATGGAACTATGTCTTCATAGTAGAGACTATTCTAGTTATCTAGGGTTTTTGATTTGCACTATGCATGCTCATTTTTTATATATGTCATCGCTTATGTCTTAGAAATCTTGGTGTGTTACTTGGTTGATGAAATTGAAAATAATAAATGTTGTTATTCTCTGTTAAAAAAAAGTCAAAAACCCTAAACCCTAAACTAAAACCTGAACCCTATACTTAAAATTTAAAACATAAACCCTAAACCCTAAACCCTAAAAACCCTAAACACTAAACCCTAAAGCCTAAACCCTAAAACCCTAAATAGTAAACTCTTAACCCTAAACCCTAAACCTTAAACCCTAAACACCAAACCCTAAACCCTAAACCTTAAAAACCTAAAAACCTAAAGCTATACTGAATAAAACCTAAAAATAAAATAAAATAAAAACTTAAACCTAAATAAAATAATAAAATGAAATAAAATAAAAACCTATACTAAAACCTAAACCTAAACCTAAACTTAAAAAGAAAATTAAATAAAAAATAAGAACTAAACTAAAATAAAACAAATAAAAACCAAAACAAAACTAAAAAATAAAAAATTTAACTAAAATAAAAATTGAATATAAATTAAAAATAAAATTAGCATAAAATAAAATAAAAATTAAATAAAAACCAAAACATGAATAATAAACCTAAAAAAAGTTAAAAATAAATAAAAAACAAAACCTAAACCCTAAATGAAAAAAATATAAACCTAAAATAAAAATAAATTAAACCTGCACCTAAACTAAAATAAATAAAACCTAAACCTAATCCAAAAGTTAAGATAAACCTAAACCTAAACCTAAACTAAAAAATAAAACCTAAAAATAAACATAAAATAAAAACCTAAAACCTAAACCTAAAAAAAACAAATAAAAACCTAAACCTAAACCTAAAATTAAAAAAATAAAACCTAAACCTAAAATGTAAAATAAAAATGAAACTAAACTAAAAAATAAACCTAAACTTAAACCTAAACCAAGAAAATAAACTAAAATAAAAACCTAAAATAAAATAAATAAACTAAACTAAATAAAAATAAAAAATAAATAAAATGAACTAAATTAAATAAAAAATAAACTAAATAAACTAAATAAACCTAAAGCTATGAGTTTACTTAATTAAAAAATAATAAAAATAAAAAACCCTAACCCTAAACCCTAAAACCTACCCTAAACCTACAACCCTAAACCCTAAACCTTAATATCTTAAACCCTAAACCCTAAACCTTAAACACTTAAGCCATAAACCCTAAAAGATATAGCCCTATATCCTAAACCATAAACCCAAACCTCAAACCCTAAACACTGAACCCTAACCCTAAAAACCTAGAAACCAAAACCTAGACTAATAAAACCTAAAAATAAAATAAATAAATAAACCTAAACTTAAATAAAATAATAAAATAAAATAAAAACCTAAACTAAAACCTATACCTATACCTATACCTATACCTAAACCTAATTGCTAAAATAAAATAAAGTTTAAAAAACTAAAAGAAAATAAAATAAATAAAAACTTAAACTAAACTAAAAAATCAAATAAACCTAAAAATAAAAAACTTAAATAATATAAAAATTAAACTTAAAATAAAAATAAAATAAAATCAAAATAAAATAAAATAAAAACTAAATAAAAACATAAACTGAATAAATAAACCTAAAAATAAATAAAATATAAAACCTATACCCTAAACTAAATAAAATAAAATAAATAAAATAAAATAAACTTAAACCTAAACTAAAATAAACTAAAGTAAAATAAATAAAACCTAAACTTAAACCTAAACCCAAAACTAAAGAAAATTAAATAAACTAAAAATAAACCTAAACCCATAGTAAAAAATAGTACCTAAAACTAAACCTAAATTAAAAACCTAATACCTAAACCTATAAAAATAAAATAAAACCCAAAACCTAAAAAAAAAAAAATTAAAACCTAAACCTAAAAAATAAAATAAAAATAAAGCTAAACTAAAAAATAAACATAAACCTAAACCTAAATCTAAAAAATAAAATAAATTAAAAACCTAAAATAAAATAAATAAACCTAAAAAAATAACCTAAACTAAGCAAAAATAAAAAAATAAACCTGAACAAAAAAAATAAAATAAACTAAAATAAATAAAAAATAAATTAAAAAGCCTAACCCTACTCGTTTACTTAATTTAAAAAAAAACACTAGACCCTAAACCCTAAACCCTAAAACTAACCCTAAACCCTAAACCCTAATCGTACAACCCTAAACCTACAACTGTAAACCATAAATCCTAAACCCTAAACACTAAAAAACCATAAACCCTAAACCCTAAACCTTATTCCCTAACTCGTAAGACCTAAATACTAAATCCTAAACCCTAAACCCTAACCGTTAAACCCTAACCCTAACCCTAAACCCTAAACTTAAACCATAAACCCAAAACCCTAAAACCTTAAACTCTAAACCCTAAACCCTAAAAAGCTAAAAACTTAAACCTAAACTAAATAAAACCTAAAAATAAAATAAATAAATAAAATCTAAACCTAAATAAAATAAAAAAATAAAATAAAATAAACACCTAAACTAAAACCTAAACCTAAACCTAAAAAAAAAATATATATATAAAATAAAATAAATTAAAACTTAAAGTAAACTAAAAATAAAAAAACCTAACTAAAATAAAAGGTAAACCTAAAATAAATATAAAATAAACCTAAAATAAAATAAAATAAAAATTAACTTAAAATTTCAACCTAGAAAATAAACCTAAAAAAAATAAAAAATAAAACCTAAACCATAAACTAAAAAAAAACCTAAGCCTCAAATAAAATGAAAATAAACCTAAACCTAAACTAAAATAAACTAAACTAAAATAAATAAAACCTAAACCTAAACTTAAAATAAGCTGAACCAAAACCTAAACCCTAAATATAATAAAATAAATTAAAAATAAACTTAAACCTAAACAAAAAATAAACCTAAAATAAAAACCTAAAACCTAAACCTAAAAAAATAAAATAAAAACCTAAACCTAAATTTAAAAATAAAAAATAAAACCTAAGCCTATAAAATAAATTAAAAAGAAAATTAAACTAAAAAAATAAACCTAAACCTAAACCTAAAAGATAAAGTAAAATAAAAAACCTAAACTGAAATAAATAAACCAAAAATAAATAAACTAAACTAAATAAAAATAAAAATAAATCTATATAAAATAAAAAATAAACTAAACTAAAATAAATATAAAATATACTAAGTAAACTAAATAAATCTAAACTTACCAGTTTACTTAATTTAAAAGAATAAAAAAATATATAAAAAAATATAAAAAGCCATAACCCTAAATCCTGATCCATAAACCTATAACCCTAAATCCTAAACCTTAAAACTCTAAACCTTAAACCCTAAACCATAAAACATACAACCCTAAACCATAAAACATATAACGCTAAATCCTAAACCCTAAACCCCAAACCCTGAACACTAAACCCTAAACCCTAATAACCTAAAAACCTAAACCTAAACTAAATAAAACCTAAAAATAAAATAAATAATTACCTAAACCTAAATAAAATAAAATACAACAAAAACATAAACAGAAACCTAGACCTAAGCCTAAACCAAAACGTAAAAATAAAAAAAATAAAAAATAAAAATAAAACTAAAATAAAATAATAAAAACCTAAACTAAAATAAAAAATAAAATTAACCTGAAAATAAAAAACCTAAATAAAATAAAAACTAAACATAAAATTAAAATAAAATATACATAAAATAAAATAAAATACAATAATATAAAAACCTAAACGTGATAAATAAACCTAAAAATAAAAAATAAAACATAAACCTAAAAAATAAAATAAAAATAAAACTCAACTAAAAAATAGACATAAACCTAAACAATAAACTAAGATAAAAAACCTAAACTAAAATAAATAAACTAAACTAACAAAAAATAAAAAAATAAACATAAATAATAAAAAACTCAAATAAATAAAAAATAAACTAAATAAACCTAAACCTATCGGTTTACTTAATTAAAAAAACCATAAATCCTAAAACTAAACCTAAACCTTAAACCCTAAACCTACAATCCTAAACCCTAAACCCTAAACCCTAAACCATAAAACCCTAAACTCTAAACCCTGAACTCTAAACCCTAAATCCTAAACCCTTAAACCCTAAAACCCTAAAACTCTAAACCCTAAAACCTAAACCCTAAACCCTAAACCATATAACCCTAAGCCCTAAACCCTAAACTAACCCTAAACCCTAAGAATGTGCAGAACCTTGACAACATGAACATCACCATCAATTAGGCTCAATCTAGATATGGTAGTGAAGGTGAAGGCAGAGGCAGTAGTTATCACAGTGGTAGAGGGGGATCTAGAGGTGTTGTTGGATATGTAAGTGGTGGTTGGAGCAGTGGTGGTTATGGAGGTGGGAGGAGTGACAGAGGTTACATACGTGGTGGTGATGGCTGGAGAGATCGAGGATATGGTGGCAGATCTCACAACTCGAGAGGTGGGGATGGTTCTGATGCGAACTAGAGAAATTGAAGAACGACCGACCCGATCTACTACTTACGAAAGTGTGTCTTTACATTAAAGATGGTTCTACTTATGTAGGGTTTTTGATTTGCTCTATGGGTGGTCATTTTTTAGTTATATCATCGCTTGTGTCTTAAAAAACTTGGGGTGCTACTTGGTTGATGAAATCAAAAAGAAGAAATGTTCAATCTAAATTTGTTCTCTGTTAAAAAAAATTTTATACCCTAAACCCTAAACCCTAAATTAAAACTTAAACCCTAAACCTAAAACCTAAATCCAAAAACCTAAACCTTATAACCTAAACTCTAAAAACTCAAAACCCATAAACAATAAACCGTAAACACTAAACCCTAAACACTAAACCATTAAACACTAAACCCAAAACCTAAAACCCAAAACCTTAAAACATTAAACCCTAAACCTTAAAACCTACAACCCTAAACCCTAAACCCTAAATCATAAATCCTAAATCCTAAACCCTAAACCTGAAACCCTAAACTAACCCTTAACTAACCCTAAACCTGAAACCTTAAACTAACCCTAAACCATAACCCTAAACCCTAAACCTTGAATAAAGATGCCATTAGGAGTAGATCTAAAGAATGACCTAATCCTAACAAAGTTATGGTAGCTAAAAAAAATTTCTTCGAGAGACATTCCCTTGACAATTAGAGATGTGAATACCCTAAACCTTATACCTAAATCATATTATAATATCATATATTATAGTATAATGTAGCATCATATATTTGAGCATGTAGTGATGTGTTTTAAGATGTCATAAGATGTTTTGAAATGTTTTAGTATATTATGGTATTGTGCCCTATAGTTTATACTAAAATAAATCATAATAATATTAATTTAATAAATCAAAAGATGAAATTTGCTAAATTTGAAGTGAAATTAGGTTGTAGTACCAAAGGTGTGCTACGCCAACTGGAGCCTAAAAAGTAAAATTTTATGTTAAAAAAATATTCTATGTTGTAACATAGTATTGCATCATATTATAATATATTGTTTCACTCATTTTAAATTCTTTTAGTATTTTATAATCATGCAATCGAGCCTACACTAGCATTATTTATAAAAATGTTGATTTAGACTTTAAAATAGTGAAATTTGGCCAAATTCATAATAGGTAGAGCATGACATCATAATATATTATTTTAATTTAAAACATGTAAATGATACGAGTAAAATATGCAATTTTTTATTCTTTTGACTATGTTTATGATTTTTTATCTTAACCAATCCCTTGTGATGTGATATGCAATATAATATAATATAATATGTTATAGTGTATTATAATATAGGATGCCATAACATAGTGTAACATCATGCATTATAGCATACTATTATGTATTACTGCTTATTGTTTAGCATATTTTAGTTTATTATAGTATGATGTAGTAAGGTTTGTACTAGTATAATTCATAAAAATATTGATTTATAGGCTTAGATGATGGGATTTAGTAAAATTTAAGGTAAGCTTTAGGGAGCATCATTGGGGGTGTGCTATGGTGTGTCATTTAATCAAAAGAATGGAATTTTACATCCAATTCATTTTTCAACCAAATTTTATAAATTTTTTGCTTAAAGTGATTCATTTTAAAGTGTAATTTAAGATAATATATTATATGAAAGAATATTAATGTACAATGTACATAATAACAATTTTACATTCAAAATGAACATTATTCATATTTTGAGAAAATTTTGTTATTTGTTCCTTTTAAGTGATTCTAATGAGGTGTAAGGTTAAAAAATATATTATATTATAGCAAATTATAATATAATAATATATATTACAATATAATATAGTTTGTTAATTCACACTATAATATGTTTAGCATGATATTGTATAGTTAGTTTGAGCTTGCACCATCATAAATCATAAAATGTTGATTACAATGTTAAGATGATGTAATTTGAACAAATACATTATTAGGCTTTTGGTTGAAGTATTAAATGTGTGCATAAGATAAAAAATAGGATTTGATGAGAATTCCATGTCAAGGACATGGAGGGAGATCTGTTAGGGGATCACACAGGCATTTGTACATGACATGTGAGTGGTCTATATCGAGGGAATCGAAGAAGAAAATATTATGGGGATAAGGTTTGAATTTGATTTGATTATATGATTTGTGGAAAGAAGATCCACAGGAGATAAGAATCTATAATCCACCAGGGATTAAGATAGAATCAACTTTAATTTATTTTATTTTAATTGATGTGGAGGCATATCTACTAGATATGCGAGTCAATCGGGGATCGAGTATATGAATCTTCCACCAGGGAAGCGTTTGCTATCCACCGGGATTGGGATTTATGTTTGATTTCATAGATTTATTTATTTATTGGTTTCTTTGATATGGACTGATATTGAGTTTGGTTTTGAATTTGATTTGTTTGTTTGACTTATTTATATATGATATGATTGGGAAAAATTTGATTTGGTTTAATTTGAGGTTTATAATGTGATGGACAAGAAGGGCTATAAGCCACAAATCCAAATAGTTTACCGACTGTGGAGTAGAGCTAGCCAACCTAAAGGGTTGCTTTTTGATGTGCAACAGCTATGCTAAGAATAAGGTGTAGCAAACTTACATCTTCCAAAGTGAGGAACAACTCTTGGGGTGACCTATTGGATGCACAATGAATCGAACATGACCTAGGGCAATTACTGAATGAATGTTATTGGGGACTTATATCAACTCAAAAGTAGTCAGGATTAATTTTATCTTAATTTCATCTGATTTGATAAGGTTTATTTGGTTTAGTTTGATTTTGAATTGGGGGCATATCCACTGGGGATGTGACCTCTGTCAAATTTAATAGATTTAATTTATGGACCATGTCAGTGTGCAATGGACCCACTGAGATGGAGCTATATCAGACTTATTCTATCTCAAATAAATCCAAAGGGATAATCTACTAGTGATGGGGTAGATCTAGCCAACCTAAGGGGTTGCCTTTCGGTGTGCAATGATTATGCTAGGAAAAAGGCATAGCAGACTTACAACTTCTAAAGCAAGGAACAACTGTTAGGATGACCTACTAGTAGCACAACAAATCAAACCTGACTTACGGGTGACTACTGAGTGAATACCTCTGAGGATTTATATCAACTCAAGAGTAGTCAGGCGATTCTTATAGGGAGTTTTGCTGACACTGCACTAAAGATTGGATACCTGGTTTGGAAAAGGTACAACTATGGGTGTCCTCCTAATCCATAAGTGATTATATATTTTGTTTATATGTTTATATGGACCCTGTTGGTGTCCGAGCAACCACAGTAAGTAGGGGCTATGTTAGCCATGACCTATCTCAGATTTAGTGGACCAAGGGAGAATCTACACATCCACAGGATAGATTCTCCAACCATAGGGGTGGTTATTAGGAAAGGAAAACTATCAAATCTGATGGTAATCCAGGTAGTGTCTAAATGGGCTGGCAAAGGACTTGATCCAAATATAGTGCCCATAGGGGAGGTGCTACTAGGGGTGTTATCATGAGTCCTAGAAAAGAAAGCCTATAGATGTATGGTGGCCAACTCAAGGAGAAAGCATAGCAAACTTACATTTGTCATGACTAGTGTATCTTAAGGTGCGAGAACCAACCAACCTAAGGTGTATCCATCATCATTAGTGGTGTATCCGTCAGTATAATGAGAACCAACCAACCTAAGGTGCCCGTCGGTGTGCAACGATTGATCTGGAAAGAATGTGTGTAGGCTTACAACTTTTCAAGCGAACGATCATCGATAGTCTATCATTGGTGGGTGGATGCTATCTGACCTAGAGTGACTACTAAGCAGGGAGCCCCAAGGAAGGACTAGACCTAGACTTGAAGTAGTTAAGAGGTAAGGAGCTGCTAGTGGACTTATCCTAAACCTCGAATATACTCAATCAGTCAGTGCATGAAGGGTAATCCATGAAGAAAGCATAGCAGACTCACATCCTCTTAAACAAAGCCAACATGAGGTAGCTTACTAGCCACACAGTAAGCCTACCAAACTAAAAATGCACTCGTCGGTGTGCAGTGGCCAAGTAAGAAAGAAAAGTGTAGCAGACTTACATCCTCCAATGCAAGAAGACCATTGGGGTGACACACTAGTAGGGTAGCATGTCAGCCTAACCTAGAGCAGCTACTGAGTGAGTGTCACTAGGGGCATTATCTCAACTCAGAGTAGCCTGAGATAAAAGATATGTGTTTGTTTTATATTTTTATGTGTAGTTTGTGTTTGTGTTGTGTCGATGAAGGATAGGATGCCACTGAGGTTCCTTACACTAACCCTAAACACATCATGAAAAATTCATAAACAAGAATACATTCAACATGGAAGAGTATGGTGTTTATTTTTGAATTTTGTTCGTGTGTGTATATGTGAGAGGACACCACTCAGATCTGAGGATGCACTTATTGAGGTGATCAGGTATGACATCAAGGAATAGTATACTATCTCGAGAGATAGAAGTCACTACCCTATGATAGACTTAATCACCTAATAAGGACCCCTAAGGCCTGATTGGTCTTCAAATATACTAGGGATTTTTCCTCTACTTTACATGAAAAAGTAAAGCAATATTTATTTAAACTAGGTTCATTAAGTTTTCTATGAGGCAAGTCTCCATAATTAATTACATCTTAAAAAAAAATGAATCCCTTAAGAATACTATCGATTAAAGTAGGTGATTGTTATCTTTGAAGAATTCAAAGATAGGACTATCAAAGGATTGATTGTATTTTAGAAATTCAAGTGGGATGGATCAAAAGGAGAAGTTATTATTGATGCCAAAGGAGATGAGTAAAGAGTGCTCATGATACTAGGAAGCCGAGTGAGCACTCCAATATATCCTATGGTTGGGTTTTATATATTTGAAATTGAGGATATTTATTTATTTGAGTTGAAATTTTATTAGAATACAAGATTGTGGAAATGCGTAAGAGGTGAGGATTTATGATTGTAGCTCACAAAGGAAAATAGCAACCTTAGATCCTAAATCTAGGGTGCTTTAGTGAGGGCCAAAGCATGACTTAAATATAAGGCAAAAATTGGTATATGGTTTACCTCCACAAGAGAGAGTATACTACCCAACTGCTAGACTTATAACTATCTAAATGGTGGCTAGCTAACTCCTCTGATGCTTTAAAACTATGTAGGAAAGTCTTATGCTTTTTGTAAGATGGCTAAGCTATTATTATTTAGAAAAGAGACTAAGTCCTTCCCTAAGAGACTAGAGCATGAGGGGTATGAATAATGAGTTAAATATAATACAAATTTTTATAATAATTCATTTAGTTTAGGACTCTTTATTTTGACAGAGGCTATGAGATTTTGTATGTCTAAATGCATGAGAAATTGGTTATGGGCCAAATCAAAAGGGAAAGAGGTGTACTTCCATCATAGGATCTTAAAGGTTTATCCCATTCTATCTAACAAAGATGGAAGCCCTCTCTTAACAAGAGTGAAACAAGTGGTTATGCATAATATTAAACATACAACATCTAGCTAAGGGGTTGCTAAATATTTTACTATCTTAATTTAATGGCTATGTTTTTGTACGAGGTTGTGAGTTGTTTTAAGAGTTTAGTTATGAGTTGTTAGTAGGATAAAAAATTTATTCTTATCCTAAGAGCCTAATCACATCCAGGCCATACAACAATCACCAATCATAAATAAAGTATGAAAAGGCATGCTTTTTCTAATGCACAAGTTAAACAAATCATCAAACAATTTTATAAAGCTATCCCAAAAGAATAAAAGGTCAATGCAGTCGGGTATCACCTTATAACCCGAAAAGAAATGTGGTAGCCAAACTCTACCATTATGCAACTCAAATTATAAGAAAATAATTATAATTAAGAGTAATGAATGTTATGGGGGTCTTTATTCTTCATTCTTCTTTCTTTATTTGATTTGCTTCATTTCTTTCTTCCTTTTGGATTGATTTAGATATGCTTACTCAAAAAGCATCACATGGTACATAAGACTTAGTCTTATAACCAATGCTAATCCTAATCCACCACAACAGTCATCTTAATACTAATGAAAAATTACTTTAAATGTAAGAAAATAAATCTAGCTACACCTGCAAAATAAATGTTAGCTAAACACGCCATACAACCCAAGCAGTTATATAAAAAATTTGGGATTAGCACCCCACATATGGGTAACCAAGCCCACATGTCCTAACTTGAGTTATACTTAGGGGATAAGCAACCTGGATAGTAAAAGCATTTATATTTTTATTATGATGGCCCATTAAGCACAACCCTTACAGAAAATATGATTAGGCTAATATCAACCTAACATCCAGACTATGCACATACACCCTAATATCCAGTCTAAAATAATACATCACAAAATAAACATACATCAAACCATACACCGCCCTAACATAGAGCTAAAAATGGTGACTTAGTCTAATGTGTGTGAATTAAAGCTTGTGTGGTATGTCCTAACTAGGCTTTAGAGTTATAATTTTGCTAAGTGTGAAGGATTTATTTTATAAAGGGTTGATTTCTCTTTAAATGATTTAATTGATTTGAAGATTTTACTTAGTATTTTCTTTAGTTTCATATGGCCTACACTTAGCAACTAAGTGTTATAAAGAGAAGAATGAGAGGGAATCTCTCTTTCACCCCTACCTTTAAGTCACTTCTAAAGTAAGTTAATTAATTAATTTCCTTTAGTGAATGGCTTATTATGTGTTTTAATTAATCTTAAGTTTAGGTTCACTCTAAATGACTTTATGTAGTAAGAAAGACATCTTAAGATTAATTAGAATGGATTACTATCACATAACACATGTTCATTCATTTCTTTCCATCATGTATATCATGCATATGAGTAAATCTTTAGCATATCTATACATGCAATTTATATTTCTAACACACTTGAATAATAAATGGGTTGGGCCATATTTCAAATGATTTGGAGTTCATTTGGTTTGAATTGCTTCAATTTGACCAATTTAGGTCAAGTTGGGTCAATTTGGGTTAGGTTGTCTAATTGGTCAAATTGGGTCAGACCATGGCTTAGGTCAAGTTCAAATGATCATTTGGAGCCTATGGGTATCATTGGTTTTGTTCAATTTGATTTATATTTAGTTTTGGTTCTTTTAGGTTCTTTTAGGTCAAATGGGTCAAGTCGATCAATTTGACCCATTTGACCCAATTGGGTTAGGTCATGGGATGGTTTAGGTTTGGTTGACCATTTGAAATATATTGGAAGCTTTGGTTTCAATCAATTTTGGTTAGGTTTGATTTCAAGTTGATTTGACCTTCTAGGTCAAGTCAGTTTCATGGTCAATTGGGATAAGTTGGGTCTAGTTGGCCAATTGAAGCTTTGGTCAAGTTCAACAAGTGATTTAGAATGAATTTGACCCATTGGTTGCAATCAATTTGACTTAGATCAAGATTTGACCCATTTTGACTATTTAGGTCAACTTGGGTCAACTTAGGTAAAGTGGCCAATTGGGATTGGTTTGGCTCAATTGATGGCTTGGTCAAGTTCAATCATTGGTTATGAATTGGTTTAGATTAATGGTTTCAATTAATTTATCATAGGATGGATTTTGGCTAATTTAGGTTTCATTTGAGTTAAATGTTGACTTGGTCAAAGGCTAGGTTTGACTTGGTTTGACCCAATTTGAGTGATTGATCCTCCTAGGATGATTGTTGCTCACAATGTGAGGCTTAGATGGGTTTAGTTCAATCCAATTTGGGTTGGAATAAAATTTTGCTCAAAAGGTCCTTTAGGTCACTTTGGGTCAAGTGAGCCTAAGTGGGTCAATTTACTTGATCAAGGCTTGATTCAAGTTTGGTTGAACTCACCTATGGACTTATGATTTAAATGCAAATCCAATTGCAAGTGATTTGGAGTCAAATGGGTTTTGATTCATTTGATAATTTTAAGTTCGAAAGATGAACAATAGATGATTGACATTTATGTTTATATTTAGGCATGTGATTGAAGAAATGATTGTTTGAAGAGGAAATTCTAAGGTTTGGATTGATTTGAGAATGATTTGGTTTAGTTCAAGAATTTGGCTTAAAAGATGTAGGTTAGATTTAGGTTAGATTTGGACTTGAGTTTTGAATTTAGTTTTAGTTATTTGAATTTATATTTCATTTTTATTTATGAATATAAATGAGAATATAAATGGGCTATGAGAAAATCTTTTGAATTTGAAGTGATTTGGATTTGATTTGAGCTAAGTCAACAAGATGAAATCAAAAAGGCTTAGGAAGGATTTTAGATTTGATGTTCAATCATGGCTTTCAATCATTTGGAATTGATTCATGATTTAAGTTTTGGAGTTGATTTGAATTTGAAGTTGATCTAAATTTGAAGTTGATTTGAAATTGAAGTTTGACTTGAAAGAAGGAAGTAAGGATTTGATTCAAGCTATAGGGTAGGCATGTTTTCCTAATACCCTCTAAGTCATGACCTATTCTTATGGCTAACTCTTCTAAGTATCTAGGGTTATGTTAAGTGTTCACTTAATCATTAGAAGTGTATTAATACTAAGGAACTCTTAGTGACTAGAGGAGTCCTATGTCTAAGATGAAGAAGTTGAAAGCTCACTCCAAAAGTGAGGTCAACAACGACCCATGATCTATCTTCTCTTGAGCGATAAAGGATGGCTATCGTCCATCAATGGCTACTCGATCCAGGCTCACACGAGCTTGGATGGAGATGAAAATGATCCCACACCTTTGGGGAAGCACAATAATCAAATCAAATCGTGGAAATCATAGGACATGAAAATTTCTTTCACAAATGACCAAGCTATTTTCATTCAAGGATCGATTTCAATGGCATACCTCATGGGAGCTTATGACCAGTGGTTTCAATAATTTAGGAAGCTTTGTTTGGTAGAAATGAAGCTCTATTGAGCCACACAAGCTTTGATTTGGTGTAGTTTGCTTGAAAGGCCAATCCACTAGACATAGATGCTCAGGCTTGGTCCAACTCTACCCTCTAACTGTCAGGATTCTTAGGAAAAAATTTGTTCTTGGTCGATTGGCTCTAAATAGGGTGTGTGCTTAATTGCACTTTAGTGGAGATTTAAGCAGATGGGAATCAGATTGAGGCTCCCCTAATTTGGTTTTGGGTAAAATCAAGAATAGGGATTTTGGGGAGCTTGGGAAACCTTGGAAATGGCTCTGGGATTCCTCTCCTTGGCTGCTAGGGTTGAATCGAGTGTGAGTGTGTGAGATTGAGTAAGAATGAGGGGGGTTTACCCCCCCCACATTCCTTGGATCTGATGGCCATGGCTGATTTGAAATTTTGATCAAGGGATCACCATGGGGAGCTCAGTTTGGGTAGGGATTCATGTTAGTTGGCTTCCTTTGAGTGGAGGAGGGTGTGAGAGTTGCTGGCAAGAGATTAGTGGGTGTCCTATAGCTTTCCAAGTGTTCCAATTGGAATGGGGAGGTGATTTCTCCTCCCCATGGATCATGGCCAACCCAACCACCTTTGGGTCATGTCAGCCATGGTCCAAGGTGCCTATGTGGACTAATGGTTGAATGCCAAGTGGCCATGGGGAGAGAATGACTCAAAAAGCATGTGTCTTATCTCATGGGATGCCCTAAAACCAAGGACAAAATGGTCATTTGGCTATGGGTTTAGTTTGGGCAGATTTGGGATTGGTCAAAAGTGGGTTAACCCAAATTTCAAGTGGTTTGGAGTTTGTTTGGTTTGATTTGTCTTGAGTTGATCTATTTAGGATAAATTATGCTAGGTTGGGTCAAGTTGACAAATTGGTCAAATTAGGTCAAACCAAGGGTTGGGTCAAGTTCACATGACCAATTGGAGTGTATTGGTGTCATTAGTTTGATTCAATTTGCTTTAGATTTGGTTATGGCTCATTTGGATTCATATAGGTCAAATGGGTCAAGTTGACCAATTTGACCAAATTAAATAGTTAGGTGTTGAGTCAAGTTCAATTGGCTAATTTAAAATTATTGTAGGTTTTGGTTTGGTTTAATTTGAAATTAATTTGGATTTTGGCTAATTTGACCCTTTTGGTCAATTTAAGAGACACCAATTGGTCAACTTGGGATCATGGCTTTGGTCAAGTTCAATGAGTGATTTGGAATGGACTTGAGCCATTAGTTGCAATCAAATTGGATCAAATCATGATTTCACCCATTTTTTTTTTTTGGGCCAACTTGGGTCAAATGGCCAATTAGCTTGGTTTGGCTCAAGTGAAGGTTTGGTCATGTTCAATCATTGATTATGAGTGGGTTTGAATCAATGGTTTTAATCAATTTGGAATATGGTGGATTTTGGCTAGTTTGGGTTTCATTTGGGCAAAGTGTTGACTTGGTCAAAGGCTAAGTTTGACTTGGTTTGACCCAATTTAAGATAATTGATTAACCTAGGATAATTGTTGATCATGTTGTGAGGTTTGGATGGGCTTAGTTCAATCTAATTTGGGTTGAATTAGAACTTGGCTCAAAAAAGGTCTTTTAGGCCACTTTAGGTCAAGTGAGCCTAAATGGGTTAATTGGATTGATCATGGCTTGACTCAAGTTTAGTTGAACTCACACATGAGCCTATGATTGAAATATAAATCCAATTGTAAGTGGCTTTGGAGAAAAATGGGTTTTTGTTCATATGATAATTTTAAGTCAAAAGGGCTAACTTGGGTTTGATTTGGGTTAGCTTGGATTTGGCTTGATGATTGTAGTTTAAGTTTATATTTGGGTCAATGATTGTAGGAATGATTGAATCATGAAGAAATTCATGGATTTCGAATTGGTTTGGTTATCATTTAGGCAAGTTCAAAAATTTGGCTAAATAAAGAAAATTAGGAATTTGATTTGATTTGGGTTTCAATCATTTGGAGTTTTGAAATTGATTTATGATTTGGAATTTGATTTGAGATTGAATTTGATAATTGAGAAAATCAATTGAATTGGGATTTAGGCTAAGTCCATATGATAAAATCAAAGGGCATATGAAGGGATTTTGGAATTTGAATTTGATTATGGGTTTCAATCATTTGGAGTTTGGAATTGATTTGGAATTTGGATTTGAATTTGAGGTTTGGTTTGAAAGAAGGAAGAAAGGATTTGGTTCGATGCCATAGGGTAGGTGAGTCTTCCTAAATCCTTAAGGCACAACTTATCCCTAAGGCTAACTCTTCTACGTCTCTAGGATTAGGTTAAGTATTCACCTAATCACTAGAAGTGTCTTAAGACTAAGGAACTCTTAGTGTCTAAAAGAATCCTAGATCTATGATAAGGAAGTTGAGAGCTCACTCCAAAAGTGAGGTCGACAAAGAGATTTAATTTGAAATGGAATTTTCATTATTGATAATTACTTTTAAACATGATTTATAATATTTATTTAAGTAGAGCACATTGATTGGAAGCACTGGGTGCAATCCCTTATGATTAATAAGCTGATAAGATCCTCCTTGGTAGGCCATCTCTATGGCAAAAGGGTCTTCCCAGGTAGGTTCAAACTTGCTTCCCATTTTACGACGAATAATAATCTGTCTCATTAAAACTAAAATAAGCTCTCCTACTTGAAAAGCTCTAGGACAGACCAACTTGTTGTGAGCTTGAATCATTTTAGCTTTATATAACTTTAGGTTTTGGCATGCCTGTAGGTGTCTCACCTCCAAATGTTAGAGCTCTTCTAACCACAACTTAGCGTTCTGTTGTGTTGTGATCTTGCTACCCACAACTATCCTTAGTGATGGGAGTTGGACTTCTAATGGTAGAACGGCTTCGAACCCATACACTAAGGAGAAAGGAGACTGAGTTGGAGTTCTGTATGTGGTGTGGTAAACCCACAAGGCTTCAACTAACTGCTCATGCCACTATCTCTTGTTATTGTCAAGTGTCTTCTTTAGTATTTGGATAAGAGTTTTGTTGAATGTTTCAGCTAAGTCATTTTCCCTCGGGTAGTTGATGGTAGAATATCTCTAATCTATGTTGTATCTCAAGGAAAAGTTGTTGATCTCGGTGCTCTTGAATGCAGTACCATTATTAGATATAATTTGTCAAGGTACTCGGAACCTATATATGATATGGTTCTTCAAAAACTAGAGCACATGCTAAGCTGTGACCTCTCTGAGCAGAATCATCTTCGACCATTTAGAAAAGTTGTTAGTAGTAGCTAAGATGATCTGATGACCCTTGAAAGAAGGCACCGTGTATTTGATATTGGTGGCATCACCTAGCCATATCCATGCAATCTTTGATCATCGATGGCAGTAGCATCTTAGTATTCCATCTTTGGACCTGATTGGTTAGCTTCACATAATCTTGTGTGTACCTCAGTCATGATCTTATGGGCTTCATGCTTATTTAAATAACATTTCTGCATATGATCGAAAGGCTATCGGTGCAAGACACCATCCACAAGAGTGTAGGAAAGTGCTCTCTGCTTCATCTGATAGGCTTGGGACTTCTCATGAGGTAGTTTGCCTTAATTTAGGTAATCCATGAATGGTTGCCTCCAATCTAACTCCTCATCCTTCTTGGTAATAGCAATCTCCTCTACAAAGAGAGTACTTTTTGATGAGTTCAATATCAATAAGGGACAAGACTTGCCTATTTTAGACCTTTATTAATATGGACTCATTCTCTAGACATGCCAACTCCTTGGCAATCTTGGCTAAAGTGTATGCTATGATATTCTCACCTGAGGAATCTTATAAATGGTAACCTCTAGGATTTGGGCCAATAACTATATGGTGTACTTGTGGAAGTGATGAGGCTTGGGCTTTATAATCTTATAGGACCCAGCGATTTGGTTGATAACTAGTTAAGAATCCCCAAAGATGTTGATGTTCTGGATGCTTAGAGTAATAGCTAACTTTAGATCAATAATCATAGCCTCATATTCGACTTCATTTTTGGTGCAAGTATTGGACAGATGATATGAAAATCTCATCACATCATAGTCTAAAGTTAAGAGAACTATTTGTACCTCTATGTTTCCTGGAATAGTAAATTATGCTTCTTCTCCTCTTAGAAGGGAAGTCGCACCATCAAAGTACATCTCCCAATGGTGAATGCTAGTATCCCTTATGTTCATAATTTGATCATCAGGGAGGTTATCACTAAGCGTAGAGTCAACACGAAGTGGGTGTGGTGCTAAGAAATCTGTTAGCGCTTATCCTTTCACCACATGAATAGGTATGAAGATAATGTCAAACTGTGAGAAGATCATGGACTGTCGTGCCAACCATCTAGATAGTGTCGGTCATGTTATAAGATACTATAGTGGATTGATCCTAGAGATTAAGTTCACCTTATGAGGAAGCATGTAGTAATGTAGCTTTTGGGATGAAAAAAATTAAAGCTAGGAAATGCTTCTCAATGGGTGGATAATTAGCCTCAGTAGGGATTAGATGACGTTTAAGGTAGCAGAGTGCATTTTCCTTTCCTTTATCATTGGCTTGGGGCACCAAAGTACCAAGAGAGTCATCTGACACAACAATGTAAAGTATGAACAGCTTGCCTGGGATAGGGGCTGTTAGAATTGGCAGTGTCATCAGGTAATGCTTGATGTATTTGAAGGCATGCTCACACTTGTTGTCCCACTTGAACTTGGCATCCTTTTTGACAACCGCTGAGAATGGTTGACATCTTCCTGATAGGTTGGATATAAAGCATCTTAGATATGCCAACTGCCCTTGAAATGATCTGAGTTGAGTTAAACTTTTAGGGGGTGTCATTTCTAATATCGCCTTGAACTTCTCTGGATCAATTTTGATTCCCTAGTGTCAGACAACAAAACCAAGGAATTTCCCTGAAGCTACTCCGAATGCACACTTCAGGGGGTTCATTTTGAGAATAAATTGCTGTAACTATTTGAAAACTACTCACAAGTCAAAGAGATAGTCTTCTTTTTTATCTATTTTTTACCATAAGATCATCGACATAGCACTCAACTTAATGATGAATGATTTCATCGAAGATTTGAGTCATAGCTTGCTGGTATGTAGCACCAGCATTTTTATGGCTGAAAGGCATGACCTTATAGCAATAGACTTAGATCAGGGTTCTAAAAGTAGTGTTTCTTTCATCTTCAGGGGCCATCTTTATTTGGTTATATCCAGATGAGCCATCCATAAAAGAGAAGACTGCATGAGATGAGGCAATGTGCAGCATCAGCTGGATTGGTAGTGGAAATTCATCTTTTATACATGCCTTATTTAAATCCCTAAAATCAATGCATATGTAAATTTGGCCATTCTTTTTCTTAACTGGGGCAACGCTGGCTAACCAAGTAATGTATTTTTGTTCCTGGATGAAGCTAGCAACAATCAGTTTCTTGACTTCATAAATGACCTGTTGTTCTATGTCTAATCGCATGCGTCTAGGAGCTTGCTTGATAAGGTTAGTAGTAGCCTCTATTGCTAGTTTATGGACCCTACATCAGCAGCTATTCCAGGCATCTCTTCATAATTCCATGCAAAGTAGTCCTTAAACTTAGTCAATAGCCTAACTAAGTCATTGGTTTCAATTTCATTCAACAAAGATTTGATGTATGTCAAGCATGGATCTTCTTCAGTTCCTAAGTTGATTTCCTTGAGCTTGTTGATGGTTGACATGATTTCTTATTTGAACTAAGGAGGTGCATCATTGACGTTAAAATAATTTGGATCATCTGAAATTTCTAAGCACAACTCCTCATATGAGTTAATATGATTTGAAAAGAACTTATTAGATTCCAAATGATTGGTGATGACTTAACAGCAATCATCATCGTCGACTAGACCCACTATACCGAATCCTAGTCCCGATCTTGATTGAGAGCTTTTGCATTTGTTCATTCATATTCTTTCATATTAGTCTGACTTGTGCTTTGACCATGTATGTGGGATTAACCCTTTCTTTGCTAAATTATGAACACAAGGCAAGTACCAATCAAAAGGTAATTCTATTAAATATTTATATGAATCATCATCAAGTTTTACATCAACTTCTTGACTTGAGGATGATGCTCTCAAAAAGAATCTTTGAGTCTTCACACTTGTGGATGACTTAGGCACTTCTTTAACTACCAAACCTCAGCTTTTTGAGAGGAAAGTGGGGATAGAGCTAAGGTTCCCAACTGATGCCTAACTGTTTCACATATAGACTTTGATATACTTATGGTTTGCTTTGGAGCCTGGTCTTCATCACTATCTAGCTCAAGTGTTACCTCCAACAGAATCTACTGCTAAGAAGAGTTGGCTAGTGTGCTAACCATATAAGACTCATCATATGAACTAGATTCTAAGTCTATATGAATAGCAGGTGTGCTCCTGGTAGCTGGGACATATCTTTTATTGGGTGTCCAATAAAGAGGTTTTCCACACCTAGGACTACTTTTGAACTAGCCTCTTCCTCTGCCTAGTGGAGGTCAGGTCGTCCTACCCATATGTTCGAAGGGAGTAATGAACTGTGCGTGGAATCTAATGTCATGCTCCACTTCCTCCTCCAAGTCTATTTTCGCTCCCATTTATTTTCTTTTTCATTTTATCTTTTTTTCTTTTTCTTTTTCTCTTTATTTTTATTTTTACCTTTTCTTTTATTTTTTATTTTTAAACTTTGGACAAGTTCGTAAGAATAGACTTGTTGATTTTGAGAGAGGTAGTAAGCCGTATCTTTATATATGCTGACCCCGTGAACTGTAAATGGCTTAAGATCACCTTTGACACAGTAGATGATCCCACCTCTCATAAAATTCATACATTGATGTAGAGAGGATGTAACTATGTTGTTCTCATGTATCCATGGTCTCCCAATCAAAGCATTGAAAGATGTATTTGAGTCTATAATGTGAAACTTAGCTTTGGTCTTCCAATCATCTATCTCCAAGGCTAACACTATGGAGCCTAAGACATGTTGACCTAACTTTTGGAGTGTGGATTCAATCTTCCCATCTTAGACTTAGGATTATTTTAGACACTAAGACTTCCCTAGTCATGAGATACTTCTAAGAAATAGGTAAACACTTAACCTAAGCCTAAATACTTAGAAGGGTTAACCATAAGATTAAGTTATGCCTGAGGGATTACGATAATCCAGCTACCCTACAACCCAAATCCAATCCATGCTCACCTTCTCAAACCAAACATCAAATTCAATTCCAAACCAAACCCAAATTCCAAAACCAAATGATTGAAGCCCATGATAAAATCCAAACTAGAAACCCTTCCTATGCCATATGACCTATCACATGGACTTAGCCAAATATTAATCCAAATCAATCCAGAACTTAATTAATAAAGAATCTTTGGTTTGCTTTAAATAATCTTATTTGATTTGATTGTCCTTAAGAACTAGTTTGGTTGAATGAACCACATGCTTATATTTGATTGTCCTCTTTCCAATCATGTTAAATTTGGTATGTCATTTGAATTCATGCATCCATCTTTTAAAAATCAAGTAAAATAAAATGGATTTTCTTTATGTAAGTTTGCATCTGTTGATTTAATTTAATATATGTGTGTCTACTATCACTATTAAATCCAAATGTATTTTTCATAAGCTTATAAATGAGTAATAATATGTGTTATGATGCTTGTTATAAATATAGAAGAAATGCATGTGCTTATTGCTTAAGTGCATGAATGTTGAGTTCTTTTTCCTCTATTCATGTGTTGATTTATATAAGATTGAATAATAATGGGTATATAGTCTAGACATCCTTGAAACATGAGGCCTTAGCTAGCCCCAAAGAGGTCATTTGATTACCTCACATCCCTAGTTTAATAATGACATGTACCTATTTTATTTCATTCTTATGTATTTCAACATTAGAATTTGGATAGAGCTTTAATTCATATATATATAAATGATTCAATCAAACAAAATATACAATATGTGCATGATTTTCTTTCCCTCATTTATGTATCTATTCATGTGTGGCCAATAAAAGTAACTATTTAGTATGGACATCCTGAGAATACGAGGTTTTAGTTAACCCCAAGGAGGTCATTTAATTACCTCATTTCCCTGGTTTAATAATGACATGTACTTGCCTATATCTTTGTACATGTATATGTATATGTTATTAGTGAATGAAAATCCCATTTTACATTAAAATTGCACGCATTAATAATTGACTAAGTGGTTGAATTAATTAGCCATATGATTTGGGGCTTACTTCCTATGTTCATGTATACAAATTTACATATGTTTGAATGCAAATGGGTATATAGTCTAGCAATCCTGAGAATACGAGGCTTTAGCTAGCTCTAAGGAGGTCATTTGATTACCTCAAATCCCTAGTTTAACAATAACACATGCCTATTTAATTTCATTCTTATGTCCTTTTTGTATAAGAATTTGGATAAAATTTTTAAATTAATATGTTTAAACAATTCAATCAAATAAAATATAAAGTCTAAACATACACATACATTCATCATTTAAGTGTGCTAAAATATGTTACATGTATAGATACACTTAATATTAAATCATATCCATGTTACATGTGATGGAAAGGAATGATTTAATATATGTCATGTGGTAGTAATTCAATTAAATTAATCTTACGATGCCTTCTATTTTGAATAGGATTATTTATAGTGAACCTAAACTTAGGATTAATTAAATCATTTAATAAGCCATTCACTAAAGGGAAATAAATTAAATTAATATACTTTAGAAAGTAACTTAAGATAGGGATGAAAGAGGGAAATTCTCTTTTCCACTCTTTACAACATTTAGTTTCTAAGTGTAATCAAATGAAACAAAAGAAAACATAAATTAAAATTCTCAAATCAATTAAACTACTTCAAGTGAAATCAACCTTTCATGTTAAATTGAATCCTTCTACACTTACAAAATACAACACTAATGCCTAACAAGACTTACCACACAAGCCTTAATACACACATTAGAATTAAGTCACCACTTCTAGCTCTAAGTTAGGATGGTATATGATGTGATGTACTTTTTGTTTTATGATGTATTATTTTAGATTGGATGTTTGGGTGTATGTTTCATAGACTGGATGATAGGCCAATATTAGCCTAATCATATTTTTTTGTAGGAGATTATGCTTAAGGGACACTTAAAAATAAATGTGAATGCTCTTTTTGCAAGTTGCTTAAATCCTTAAGCATAATCCAAGTTAGGATAGGTGAGCTTAATTACCCATGTGCAGGGTACTAAGTCAAAATTATAAATAAAATTGATTACGATTATATGTATATTTAGCTAACCTATATTTTTTAGGTGTAGTTTGATTTACTTTTCTCACATAAATTTAATTTTTGTAATAGAAATTAGGATTAGTGCTATGGGGGATTAGAATGAGCAGTGGCCAGAAGACTTTGTCCTAGGGGTGCCCTATGATGCCTTTGAAGCAAGAACCATCCAAATCAAAGAAAGGACCAAATTAGAAATGGATATATGAAGAAAGAAGACCCCCAAAACATTTAATATAGTTATAATTATTCTTTTATAATCCAAGTTGTATAAGGGAAGAGCTCGATACCTATCTATTCTCTCTTCAGGTTGTACGGCGGTACCCGACCGCACTGGCCTTTTATTCTTTTATGATAGTTTATAAAATTGTTTGATGTTATGTTTACATTGTGCATTAGGACGGCATGCTTTTCAAAGTTTTTTAAATGATTGATGATTTAATATGTGGCTTGGATATGATTAGGCTCTTAGGATAAAAATAACTTTTCTACTCAACTAATCACACATAACTAAATTTTAAATAGCTCATAACCTTATCATAAATCCTAAGACATAAATAAGATAATTAAAAGATTTAGCAACTCCATAGCTATATGATTGTATGTTTCACATCATGCATGCATATTCTTTCTCTCTTGAATATGAAGGATCTCCATCATTGCACGATAAAGGAATGCTTGACTTATGAGGGAGGGCATCCCTTGTGGTGGAGAACACTTTCTTCTAGTTGATTTGACCCATAACTTATTTCATCATGAATTTAGGCAAAATAAATCCTAAAGCCTCTGTCAAAATGTTGTGTCTAAAATAAAATAAATTTTGAAAAGATTTTACAACTATAGATTAAGTTATATGCTCATACCACTCATGCTCTAGTCTCTTAGGACTTTAGTCTCTTTCTAATTAAATAACTACCCTAGCTATCTTGTAATTCATAAGACCTGACTAGATGGTTTTAAAATCATAAGAGGAGTTAGCTGGCAGCCACTCTAGGAGTTTATAAGTCCAAAAGTTGGACAATTTATTCTCTCTTGTGGAGGTAAACCCTTATGTCCACTTATCGCTTAGATTTAGGTCGTGCTTTAGCTAGTACTAAAGCTCCCTAGATTTAGGATCCGAGGTAGCTATTTTCTTTGGGCTACAAGCATAAATCATCACCTCTTAGGAATTCTCACTTGTGTTAGTGGATTATAAGCCCTAATAATCTAATTAAATTTCAACTCAAAATATATAAATCTCCTCAACTTCAAAATCATAACACCCAACCATAAAATATATTGGAATGCTCACTAGGCTTCTTAGTATCATGAGTATTTCCTACTTATTTCATTTGGATTCCAAAAATAAGTCTTCTCCTTGAACATTCCCAAATGATTTTCCAAATATAACCAATCCTTTGATAGCTTAACCTTGAAATCTTTGGAGATGATAATTGTCTACTTTAATCGAGAGTATTCTTAAGAAATTTCATTTCCTAAGATGTAATTAACTAAGGAGGCTTGCCTCCATAGGGAACATAAGAACCTGGTTTAATATAAACCCTACTTCATTCTTCCATGTAAAGTAGGGAAAAAATCTTTGGTACATTCAAAGACCCATCTTGGCATAAGAGTCCTTTTTACATGATTAGGTCCATTTTAGTACATCATACCTAAACGTTGCACTCGATCACCTCAAAAAGTACCCTCCTTGATCTGCATGGTGTCCCCCCCCCATACATCCAAAAATAAACAACACAAGACCCTCTCTCCTTATTCATTGAATCCTCTCAACATCATCCTTTCTTTTTGTAGTTAGAGATGTCGATCCTCAAGTAGGCAAGGGTTCTTAGACTGATACATGTGGCTCAACTAGAACTCTAGATAGCCTGTATCTGCCAACATCCACTATAATGTAAAGAGGCGGTTGTGCTTAGTTATCCCTTGGAGTAAGTCTTCATTAATGAATGTAATTCCTAAGATGTCTTTCAAGTGGCATGCCTCCTCTTTAATAGCGGTCAGCTGAGCTAAGCATTTCTATAGATCAAGTAAGGCCTTGATTAGAGATTTCCTCATCTCTTTGGATAAGAGAAGGGTGTCATATATGCTTAACTTTGCTGGAAAATTTCTAAGGTGAGCTATAACATTGTAATCAACTCTAGCTTGGTCCTCCACAAGCATATCCATGGGTGGAGCTTCCTATGGAGGTGCTATATACTTACTAAAACCAATGACTTGCTTACCCTTATCCTGATGTGCTACCTTAGGATGTAGAACTTTGCCACTGCGTAGGTTGATTTCATTGACTTCTTGAAATGATTAGCTTGTCGAAATTTCTACCTTCTCATCGAGCATACCTATAGCTTCTCCTATGGGATCCTCTTAGTCAGTTAACTCTAAGTCAATGTCAAGAGATGAACATGATTGATTCAGAGAAAGATAGTCCAACTCTGAACAAAAAGAAAAGGATCAGAACTATTAGAGCTATTATTTTTACTTAGACTAGGAGAGCTATGAATATGAATAAAAATCAAAGGGGACTATCTAAGCAGTGGCAAAGTTCTGATCCTTTTCTATTTGGCAAGGATCAGAACTACTAGTAGCAGAACGACCAATCCGATCTGCTGCTTATAGAACTATGTCTTTATAGTACATATGGTTCTACTTATCATGGGGTTTTTGATTTGCTCTATGGGTGCTCACTTTTTATCTATGTCGTTGCTTGTGTCTTAAAAAACTTGGGGTGATACTTGGTTGATGAAAATGAAAAGAATAAATGTTGAATATGAATTTGTTCTCTATTAAAAAAAACTTTAAACCCTAAACCCTCAACCCTAAACCCTAAACCCTAAACCCTAAACCCTAAACCCTAAATCCTAAACCCTAATCCCTAAACCCTAAACCCTAAACCCTAAACCCTAAACCATAAATCCTAAAACCTAAACCCTAAACCTAAGCCTTAATCCCTAAAACCATAAACCCTAAACCATAAACTCTACAACCCTAAACCATAAACCCTAAACCCCAAACCCTAAACATTAAACTCTAAACCCTAAACCCTAAACCCTAAACCCTAAACCCTAACCCTAAACCCTAAATCCTAAACCTTGAATTAAGATGTCATTAGGAGTATATCTAAAGAATGACCTAATCCTAACATAGTTATGGTAGCATTTAGAAAATGTCTTCAAGAGACTTTCTCTTGATTGTTAAAGATTTGAATACCCTAAACCCTAACCCAAAATCATATTATAATATCAGATATTATAGTATAATGTAGCATCATATATTTGAGCACATAGTGATGTGTTTTTGGATGTTATAAGATGTTTTGAAAAGTTTTAGTATATTATGTGTGCCCTATATTCTATATTAATATAAATCATAAAAATATTGATTTAATAAATTAGATGATGAAATTTATTAAATTTGAAGTGGGAATTAGATTGTAGTACCAAAGGTGTGCTACACCACTTGTAGTCTAAAAAGTAAGATTTTATGTTCAAAATAAATATTATATGTTGTAGCATAGTATAGCATCATATATCATAATATATTATTTTGCACATTTTAAATTCTTTTAGTATTTTACAATCATGCAATAGAGCCAACACAAGTATTATTTATAAAAATGTTGATTTAGACTTTAAAATAGTGGAATTTTGCCAAATTCATAATAGGTAAAGCATGGCATCATAATATATTATTTCAATTTAAAATATGTAAGTGATATGACTAAAATATCTAATTTTTTAATTGTTTAGACTAATTTTATGATTTTTTTCTTAAGAAATCCCTTGGGATGTGATATGCAATATAATATAATATAATATGTATAGTGTATTATAATACAGGATGCCATAATGTAGTTTATCATCATGCATTATAGCAAACTATTGTGTATTATAACTTGTTGTTTAGCTTATTTTAGTTTATTATGGTATGATGTAGTAGAGTTTGTACTAGCATAATTCATTAAAATATTGATTTATAGCCTGAGATGATGGGATTTGACCAAATTTTAGGTAAGCTTAAGGGAACATCATTGGTTGTGTGATTTGGTGTGTCATTTAATCAAAAGAATGAGATTTTGCATCCAAAATAAATGTTATTTTTTCAACCAAATTTTATAAATTATTTACTTAAAGTGATTAATTTTAAGATGTATTGTAAGATAATATATTATATGAAAGCATAATAAAATATAATGAACATAACAATATAACTTCACATATATATGAATGTGGTGGTGTGTTACTAAATGTTATTATACATTTTAGTTTATTTTACTTTTATTATAATACATTGGGTCAAAACACACAAAAATGTTAAATTGAAAGTTGAGATGGAAGAATTTTGCCAAATTCATGGCACACACCAAGAGCAACACCAAAATTATACTATTTTGTACCATTTATAATAGAAAAATAATAATTTTACATAAAAAAAAACATTATTCATATTTTGAGAAAATTGTGTTATTTGTTCCTTTTAAGAGATTTTAATGAGGTGTAATGTTAGACAATATGTTATATTATAGAAAATTATAATATAATATAGTGTGTTAATTCTCACTATAATATGTTTAGGATGATATTGTATAGTAAATTTGAGCTTGCACCATCACAAATCATAAAATGTTGATTACAATGTTGAGATAATGTAATTTGAATAAATAAAGCTTTTAAAAGTTAAAGTATTAAAGGTAAGAGAAGAAATAAGATCGATGAAAATTCCATGTCACATGGAGAGAGGTCCTTCGTGGATAACACATGCATTGGAAATGATATGTGAGGGTCTATGTCGAGGCATAGAAGAAGAAAATCTGCTGGGATAAGGTTTGAATTTGATTTGATTATATGATTTGTGGAAAAAAGATCCACTGGGGATAAGAATCTATAATCCACTAGGGATTAAGATCGAATTGACTTTAATTTATTTTATTTTAATTGATGTGGAGGCATATTTGCTAGAGATATGGACTTGAGTCTACTGGGGATCGGGAAAATGAACCTTCTACTAGGTAAGCAGTTTAAACTATCCACTGGGGATTGGGATTTGAGTTTAATTTCATAAATTTTTTTGGAGATGCATCCATTGGGAATAAAAGTTTGTTTGGATTTCTTTGATCTAGACTCTACTAGGGGAGTTGGTTTAATTTGGCTCCACTAGGGAGGTTTGTTTTGAATTTGATTTGTTTGCTTGACCTATTTATATATTATTTGAGGCTCCATTAGGGAGAATGGTGTGATTTAACTCCACTTGGGAATATCAGATTGGGTTTAATTTAGTTTGAGTTAATATATGGACCCTATTGGTGTGCGATTAACCCACTCTGAGAAGGGGCTATATCATCCTTGACCTACCTCAGGTTTAGAAATCCAAAGGCATAGTCTATCGATGTGGGGTAGAGCTAGCCAACCTAAGGGGTTATTTTTAGTGTGTAACGATGATGCTAGGAAGAAGGCATAGCAGACTTACATCTTCCAAAGTGAGGAACAACCACTGGGATGACCTATTAGATGCACAACAAATCAAACCTAAATTAGGGCAACTACTGAGTGAATTCCACTTGCGACTTATGTCAACTCAAAAGTAGTCAAGATTAATTTTTTCTTAATTTCATGTGATTTGATATGGTTTGTTTGATTTAGTTTGGTTTTGAATTGAGGGCATATCCGTTTGGGATGTGAGCTTGATCAAATTTGATAGATTTAATTTATGGACCATATCAGTGTATGATGAATCCATTGATAAGGGGTTATATCAAACTTGTCCTATCTCAGATTTACAAATCCAAAGGGATAGTCTACTGGCCATGGGGTAGAACTAGCCAACCTAAGGGGTTACCTTTTGATGTGCAACGACTGTGCTAGGAAGAAGGCATAATAGATTTACACCTTCTAAAGTAGGGAACAACTACTGGGGTGACCTCTTGGTAGTACAATAAATCGAACCCAACTTATGGGTGACTACTAAGTGAATGCCACAGGGAACTTATATCAACTCAAGAGTAGTCAAGCAATTCCTATAGGGAGTTTTGCAGATACTAGTTTATTTATATGTTTGTGAAACCCTATTGGTGTCTGAGGGACCACACCGAGAAGGGCTATGCCTACTTGACCTATCTTTGATTTACTGGACCAAGGGAGAATCTGCACATCCATAGGATCGATTCTTGAACTACAGGGATGGTTATTAAGAAAGAGAAACTATCCAATTTGATAGTAACCTAAGTAGTGTCTAAATGGGGTCACAAAGGACGTGATCCAAATATAGTGCCCATAGGGGAGGTGATGCTAAAGGCGTTATCCTGAGCCCTCGAAAAGAAAGAATTTAGGTGTACAGTGGCCAACTCAAGGAGAAACCATAGCAGACTTACATCTACCAATTAGGTCAAATCAAAATATAAACTAAATTGTTTGCAACCAATGACTGAAGTTCATTCCAAATTCATTGTTGAACTTGACCAAAGCTATGATTGGACCAAATTAAACCCAATTGACCTAGTTAGCCCAAATTGACCTAAAGGTTCAAGTTGGCCAAAATAAAAATCAAATCTAAATTAATTGAAACTAAAGCCTACAATCAAGTTCAATTGGTCAACTAAACCCAAAGCAACATCCAACCCAAGCCAATTTGGCCAATTTAGTTAAATTGGTCAACTTAATACATTTGACCCAAATGAATTCAAATGAGCCAAAATCAAATCTAAGCCAAACTAAATCAAACCAATTAAACCAAAACATCCCAAATGATCATATGAACTTGACCTAACCCTTAATTTGACCCAATTTTTCTAATTGGTCAACTTGACCCAACCTAACCCAATTTGACCTAAATGAGTCAAATTGAGCCAAAACTAACCAAATTAACTCTAATTGACTTGAAATTTGGGCCACTTTTGGCTCATTTCAAATCTACCCAAATGAAATCCAATGCCAAATGATCATTCTACTCTTGGGTCAACAGCATCACATGAGATAAATCACCCATGTAAGTGGTCATTTTCCTTCCTTGGCCACTTGGTACTCTCCCAATGGTCCATCTAGGCACCTAGGACACTGCCCAACCTCACCCAAGGGGTGGTTGGGTTGGCCCTGACCCATGGGAGGTGAAATCACCACACCCTCCCCATTGGATCATTTGTAACCCATAGCACACCCATGATTCCTCCTTTGCTTCCACCTCCATGCCTTCAACAAACCAAACTGAGCCAACTCACCTCCTCCCTGAGATGGACAGACGGCCACTAGAGGCCAAACCTAATTATACCATCTAATTAAGATGAAGATGGGGTGGGAGGGGGTATACACCCCTGTTTCCACTCAAAAACACACACAAGTCATTCCATAGAGCCCTAGCTACCCAAGATGAGCTGCTAGAGCCAGCCATTCACTAAGCTCCCAAGCTTATTCCTTGATCATAAAATGACATTCCCATCTATCCTTAAATAAGACACTACCATTTTTGACCTAACTTTCCCATTTCTCCATAAAACTAAAATTAATTTTGCACACACCTTCCTTAGGCCTTGTTGAGAAAAAATGAATCATCTCCCAAGCTTCTCGAGCATCAGGGGTGGGATTTCAATCAAAGGTGAGCTCCAAATAGTCAGTTCATGGCCTTCTTAGCAAACGTTAAGGAATTGTTCCAATTATTGCTCAATAGGGCTTCATCTTCACTAGATGAACCTTCCTCAATCATTCGAGCCACTGGTCTTGCACTCTGACGAGGTATGCTTCCAAAATTGATCATTAAGAAAAAATAGGTTGGAGCTTTTTGAAGAAAACTTGCATGTCATGTGATCTTGAAGGTTGGATCCCCTCCGATCGATGTCGCGAATGTGTGGGATCCTTTTGGAGTTGGTCGGAGCTTGGGTAAGTTTGGATCAAGTGAGGAATGGCAAAGACTCCATTCTCCTTCACTCGAGTGATGTTAGATCACACACCATCCATTCCACATGATCGAAACAACGGTTGTGATTAGATCCGCAAGATCAATCTGATTTAATCCTATGAAGCTATGGGATTAATCATAGTCATCTGATCTTAGATAGGACAGTTGATTAGAAAATGCGTCTGTCACCACCACGTAGGTGCTGAGTAGGATAAATTTTAAGTAGCCAATCCTATGGCACCACATGGAAAGCACACCGTGTCAGCGTGCCACATGGCGCCAACAAGATTAGGATTTAATTTGGTTTAATTAATCATTTTTAATGATTGAAACTTCTAAAAACCATAAAACATCATAGAGAAATAAAAAAATGCAAATAAATAGTCATTTTAAAGGTCTTTCAGAAGAGAATTAGTTAAAAATGATCTTAACTAATTTTGAATAGTAATTAAGGTTTAATTGAAAAATTAATTAGCTTAATTGCTTTTTAATTACTTGAGCAATTAATTCAAAATTTTTGGGTTAATTTAATGGGATGACCTCTGCCTCCTATGATTTTCTTGGGATTTTTTGCTCACTTAATTAGGAAAACTCACTAATTAAACCTTAACTATTCTTTTAAGTTAATTAATGATTAATTAATCCCATGAATAGTAATAAATTGGTTAATTAAGTTTATTAATGATTGTTCAACAATAAGTGTACTAAGGAAAAAGGTTGGGACCCCTTTCCCTAAGTTCATTTCACCCTTTTTATAATGAAATTAATTAAGAATTAACTATTTAGTTAAATCACTTAATAAAATTGAAATCATATTCAAATCAGACCATAATTAATTAAATCATGGGGTAGATCTTTAGGTGTTTAATAACCCAAAGGAGTTTAATGAAATTATGGTTAGTCCACATGCGTGGGAAAACCATAAGACTAATTAATTAAGTGCCTTAATCTAATTAACTATTAATCATGACCCAATTGCAATAGGACCCTTTTATTTCCTAAGAACATTGGAAGTTTATTTTCCATGCATATCTTGTTGGCTCATAATTATTTAGTTAATTACTTTAAGGTGACAAAGGTAAGGGTAATTAATTCATCTAATTAAGGGTTCAACTTAATTAACCCATAAAATCAACTTAATTACATTTCCTTAAATTAAATCAAATCACTAATGTGGGAATGGGTTTAAAACAACAAGTGATGATTTCTTTTCTCCTCTTCAAATCAGATCAAATCCATAACTTAATTAATAAAGAAGCTTTGGTTTGTTTTAAATAATCTTGTTTGATTTGATTACCCTTAAGAACTAGTTAGGTTGAATGAATTACATGCTTATATTTGATTGTTCTCTTTTCAATCAGTTAAATTTGGTATGTCATTTGAACTCTTGTATCCATCTTTTCAAAATCAAGTAAAATAAAATGGATTTTCTTTATGTAAGCATGCATATGTTGATTTAATTTAATATATGCATGGCTATTATCACTATTAAATCCAAATGTATTTTTCAAAAGCTTATAAATGAATAATAATATGTGTTATGATGGTAGTTATAAATAAATAAGAAATGCATGTGCTTATAGCTTAAGTGTATGAATGTTGAGTTCTCTTTCCTCTATTCAAGTGTTGATTTATATAAGATTGAATGGTAATAGGTATATAGTCAGGAGATTTCGGGAACACATGGCTTTAGCTAACCCCAAGGAAGTCATTTGATTACCTCACTTCCCTCATTTGTTACTTGGTTGATGAAATCGAAAAAAAGAATTGTTGAATCTGAATTTGTTCTCTGTTAAAAAAAATCAAAAACCTAAAACCCTAAACTCTAAACAAAAACCTGAACCCTAAACCTAAAACCTAAACCCTAAACTGAAAACCTAAACCCTAAACCATAAACCCTAATCCCTAAACACTAAAAATTCTAAACCCTAAACCCTTAAACCTACAACCTTAAACCCCAAACCCTAAACCCTAAACTATAAACCATAAAATGCTAAAAACCTATACCTAAACCTAAAAATAAAATAAATAAAAAAACTTAAACCTAAGTAAAATAAAAATAAAAAAAAAATAATAAAACCAAAACTGGAACCTAAACTTAAACCTAAACCTAAAAATAAAATAAAATAAAAAATAAAATAAAATAAATAAAAACCTAAACTAAACTAAAAATAAAAAACCTAAATAAAATAAAAACCAAACGTAACATAAAAATAAAATAAATAAAAATAAAATAAAATAAAAACTAAATAAAAACTTGAACCAAAAATAATTAAAAAAACCTAATCACTAAACTAAAAAAACCCCTAAACCTAAAATAAGCAAAGTAAAATAAACTCAAACTTAAACTAAAATAACTAAAACCTAAACCTAAACCTAAAATAAACTAAACTTAAACCTAAACCTAAACTATATAAAATAAAATAAACTAAAAATAGACCTAAACCTAAATTAGAAATAAAAACCTAAAAATAAACTTAAAATAAAAATCTAAAACCTAAACATAAAAAACAAAAAATAAAAACCTTAACATAAACCAACAACAACAACAAGCCTTTATCCCACTAAGTGGGATAAAATAAAACTGAAACCTAAAAAATAAAATAAAAAACTAAATTAAAAAATAAACATAAACTTAAACCTAAACCTAAAAAATAAACTAAAATAAAAAACTTAAACTAAAATAAATAAACCTAAAATAAATATACAAAACTAAATAAAAATAAAAATAAACATAAATAAAAATAAGAAATAAAATAAACTAAAATACATAAAAAATAATCTAAATAAACTAAATAAACAAAAACTTATGGGTTTACTTAAATCTTTTAAAAAAAATCATAAACCCTAAATCCTAAACCCTAAACCCTAAAACTAAACGTAAACCCTAAGCCCTGAAAAACCCTAAACCCTAAACTAACCCTAAACCCTAAAGCCTAAACCCTAAACCCTCAATCCTAAACCTTAAAACCCTAAACCCTAAACCCTAAATCGTAAACCATAAACCCTAAACCTTAACCTAAACCCTAAAACCCTAAACCTTAAAACCCAAAACCCTAAACCTTAAACCTTAAACCCTAAACCCTAAAAAGCTAAACTAAATACAAAATAAAAATAATATTAATAAAAAAATAAAAACCTAAATAAAATAAAATATTGAAATAAAATAAATACATAAACTAAAACTTAAACCTAAACCAAAAATAAAAATAAAATAAAAAATAAACATAAACTAAAATAAAATAAAGAAAAATATAAACTAAACTAAAAAATAAAATAAACCTAAGAATCAAAAACCTTAATAAAATAAAACTAAATGTAAATAAAAAAATAAACCTATAATAAAATAAATGAAAACTAAATAAAACCTAAACCTAAAAAAATAAACCTTAAAATAAATCCTAAAAATAAATAATAAAAAAAAACTTAAACCCTAAACTTGAAAAAAGAAGCTAAACTTAAAATAAAAGTAAAATAAACAAAATAAAATAAACCTAAAACTAAACTAAAATAAAATAAACAAAAATAAATAAAACCTAAACCTGATCCCTAAAATAAATAAAATAAAATGAACTAAAAATAAACCTAAACCTAAACTAAAAAATAAAACCTAAAAATAAACTTTAAATAAAAATTTAAAACCTAAACATAAAAAAAATAAAATAAAAACCTAAAGCTAAAGCTAAAAATAAAAAATAAAACCTAAACCTAAAAAATAAAATAAAATTAAAACTCAATTAAAAAAATAATAAACCTAAACCTAAAGAACTAAAATAAAACCTATAATAAATAAATTAAACTAAATAAAAATAAAAAAATAAACCAAAATAAAAATAAAAAATAAAATTCACTAAAATAAATAAAAAATAAACTAAATAAACCTAAACCTACCAATTTACTTAATTAAAAAAAAACTTTAAACCCTAAATCCTAAACCCTAAACCCTAAACCCTAAAACTAACCCTAAACCTAAAATCCTAAACCTATAACCATAAACCCTAAACCCTAAACCATAAACCCTAAACACAATCCTAAACCCTAAACCTTAAAGGTATAAATCCTAAAACCCTAAACCCTACACCCTAAACCCCAAACCCTAAACCTAAACTAAAAGATCATTGACTTGATTAAATGATAGAAGTTATCTCATAAATATAAAGTTTCACTTAGATATGAGGCTCTAGCTAAGATGACTAATTATGTTTATATACTAATGACTATAAGATGTCTTTCTAATTAGATAAAAATTAGCTAATTACCTCTATTTTAGATATGATTGTGTTTAATTAAGGTAAAGTTCATAAGACTATCAACAATACCTAATTTGTTCTATGATGGCTATGATGTTTTACCCTTTAGTATGGTAGTAGCTCATGTGATGTAACCCTTCTAATGAAGTTTGGATGCTCAATTTTCATCCCCCTGTGATTGAGCCCGAGCCTTCTTTATCAACTTTCCTTATTACGCCTATTGTTTTCATTTATCTCTATTTGTATTACTTTACCTTCTAATCTCCTCTAGTGTCACTGCGTGATTCTCCCTTGTTCTCACCCATATTACCAAGCTCTCTTACAACCATAGAGCATTGGCCTTATTCTTCCTATTATTATGTTAGCCATATTGTATCTTTTGATTGCTTTAATATTTTCTCTTGCTTTTGGATGTACTTAAATTTACCTAAAGCTCTAAACACAAGTTTATCCTCTTTAAGGATCTTGTAACCCTTTTTTGTGGCAATAAAATACCCCCGTATAATGGGGTTTCCTTAAAAAAAAAACCCTAAACCTAAACCAAAAGTAATTAAATAAATTAAATATTAAACCTAAACCCTAAAATCTAGTAAACATAAACCTAAACCTAAACTCTAAGAATGGGCAAAACCTTGATGATAGGAACATCGAAATACCTTAGTCTAATCAGGTGGAGGCAAAAGGAGAGCCATCGAGTGGTGGTGGGGGATCTAGAGGTGCTGGTGGATATGGAGGTGGTGGTCAGAGTAGTGGTGGTTATGGAGGCGGGAGGAGCGAGGGAGGTTACCACCGTGGTGGTGGCGGAGGGAGACTGGGAGAGATCAGGGATATGATGGTGAATCCTGCTACTCGAGAGGTCAGGGTGGTTCTGATGGGAACTGGAGAAACCAAGAATATAATCATTACTTATGGAACTGTCACATAGAGATGGTTCAAGTTATCTAGGATTTTTGATTTGCTCTATGCATGCTCATGTTTTATCTATGTCGTCGCTTGTGCCTTAGAGAACCTGGCTTGTTACTTAGTTGATGAAATTGAAATGAAGAAATGTTGAATCAAAATTAGTTCTCTATTAAAAAAAACCAAAAACCCTAAACCCTAAATAAAAACCTGAACCCTAGACCTAAAACCTAAACCATCAACCATAAACCTTAAACCCTAAATCCTAAAACCCTAAACCTTAATACCCTAATACCCTAAACCCTAAAACTTAAACCCTAAACTCTAAGCCCTAAACCCTAAACCCTAAACCTTAAACCCCAAACCCTAAATCCTAAACCCTAAACCCTCAACTAACCCTCAACTAACCCTAAACCCTAATCCTTAAATCCTAAAAAGCTAAAAACCAAAACTTAAACTAAATAAAACTAAAAAATAAAATAAAGAAAAAAACCTAAATAGAAATAAAATAAAAAATAAAAAATAAATAAAAACCTAAACTAAAACCTAAACTTAAACATAAACCTAAACCTAAACCTAAACAGAAAATAAAGTAAATAATAAAAAATAAAATAAAATAAAATAAATAATAACCTAAACTAAACTAAAAAAATAAAAATCTAAATATAAGAAAAACTAAACTGAAAATAAAAATAAAATAAACCATAAATAAAATTAAATAAAATCTAAATAAAAACTTAAACTTAAAAACTAAACCTAAAAATAAATAAATAATAAAACCTAAACTCTAAACTAAAAAGAAAATCCTATACCTAAAATATAAATAAAATAAACCAAAACTTAAACTAAAATAAACTAAACTAAAATAAATAAAACCTAAACCTAAACCTAAAATAAACTAATCCTAAATCCTAAATAAAATAAAATAAGCTAAAAATAATTCTAAACTTAAACTAAAAAATAAAACCTGAAAATAAACCAAAAATAAAAACCTAAAACCTAAACCTAAAAAAATAAAATAAAAACCTAAACCTAAACCTAAAAATAAAAAATAAAACTTAAGCCTAAAAAAATAAAATAAAAATAAAACTAAACTAAAAAATATATTTAAACCTAAACCTAAACTTTAAAAATAAAATAAAATAAAAAACCTAAACCAACATAAATAAACTAAACAACAACAACAACAATAAGCCATTATCCCACTAAGAGGGGTCGGCTACATGAATCCTTTGTCTCCATTGTGTCCTATTATGTGTCAAATTCTCATTCAATTCAAGTTTAGTAAGGTCATTTTTTATACATCTTAACCATGTCTTTTTCGGTCTACCTCTACTTTTCCTAACATAAGGAAAATCTTATGCATCTACTCTCTTAACCGGGTCATTGGATAACCAACCCTTTATGTTGCCAAACCAAGGCCACTCTCTCTAATTTTATCTACCACCGGGGCTACTCCAACTTTTTCTCGAACATACACATTTCACATTTTATCTCTAAGAGTAAAGGCACTCATCCACCTGAGCATCGTCATCTCTACAACACTTAACTTAGTCTCATGCTTCTCTTTTATTGGCCAACATTCTACACCATAAGTCATTGCAGGTCTTACCACCATCTTATAAAATTTTCACATAAGTTTAAGCGATACTTTTCTATCACACAATAGGCCAAATGCATTCCTTCACTTCAACCATCCAACTTGAATTCTACTAATAACATCTCCAACTATTTCACCATCATTTTGAACAATAAAGCCTAAACATCTGAATCGCTCAATCTTTTTAATGACTTGTTCACCTAATGCCACAACACCACCACTGTAACTTCTACAACTAAAATTACACTCCATAAATAAACTAAACTAAATAAAAATAAAAATGAAAATAAACCTAAATAAAAATAAAAAATAAAATAAACTAAAATAAATAAAAAATAAACTTAATAAACCTAAACCTATCAGTTTACTTAATTTGAAAAAAATAAAATAAAAAATAAACATAAAAAATTATAACCTTAAACTCTAAACCTACAACCCTAAACCCTAAACCTTAAAACCCTAAACCCTAAACCCTAAACCTTAAACCCTAAACCCTACGCCATAAACTCTAAAACCATAAACCATAAACCCTAAACCCTAGCCCTAAACCATATAACCTACAACCATAAACCCTAAACCCTAAACCCCAAACCCCAACTACTAAACCCTAAACCCTAAAAACCTAAAATCCTAAATCTATATAAAATAAAAAATAAAATAAAATAAAAACCTAAACCTAAACCTAAATGTAAAAGTAAAATAAAATAAAAAATAAAAAATTAAACTAAAATAAAATAAATAAAAACCTAAACTAAACTAAAAAAATAAAATAAACCTAAAAATAAAAAACCTAGATAAATTAAAAATAAATGAAAAATCAAAAAGAAACAAACCTAAAATAAAAACTAAATAAAAACCTAAACCTAAAAAATAAACCTAAAAATAAATAATAAATAAAACCTAAACTCTAAACTAACAAAAAAACCTAAACCTAAACAAAAATAAATAAAACCTAGACCTAAACCTAAAATAAACTAAACCTAAACCCTTAACTAAATAAAATAAAAATAAACAAAAAATAAACCTAAACCTAAAACTAAAAAATAAGGCCTAAAAATAAACCTAAAATAAAAACATAAAACATAAACCAGAAATAATAAAATAAAAACCTAAATGTAAACCTAAAAATAAAAACTAAAACCTAAACCTAAAAAAAAATATAATAAAAAATAAACATAAATTTAAACTTAAACATAAAAACTAAACTAAAATAAAAAACCTAAACTAAAATAGAAAACTTAAACTAAAATAAATAAACTAAACTAAATAAAAAATAAACCTAAATAAAAAGAAAAAATAAAATAAATTAAAATAAATAAAATAAACTAAATAAAATAAATAAATCTAAACCAACCGGTTTACTTAATTTAAAAATAAAACCCTAAACCCTAAACCCAAAATCCTAAACCTTGAACCCTAAATGTACAACCCTAGACTTTGAACCCTAACAAACCATAAACCCTAAACCCTAAACTAACCCTAAAGCCTAAAGCCTAAAGCCTAAACCCTAAAACCCTAAACTCTAAACCCTAAACTAAGCCTAAACCCTAAACTATAAACCCTAAACCCTAAACTAACCATAAACCCTAAACCCTAAACCGTTACCCTAAACCCTAAACCCTAAAACCCAGCCCTAAAACCCTAAACCATAAACCCTAAATCCTAAACCCTAAACCCTAAACCCGAGAAACATAAAAACCTACACCTAAACTAAATAAAACCTAAAAAAATCAAATAAATAAAAAAACCAAAACCTAAATAAAAAATAAAATAAATAAAAGCTTAAATTAAAATCTAAACCTAAAATAAAAAATAAAATAAAATAAAAATAAAAATAAACTAAAATAAAATAAATAAAAACCTAAACTAAACTAAAAAATAAAATAAACCTAAGAATAAAAAACCTAAATAAAATAAAAACTAAAAATAAAATAAACCTAAAATAAAATGAAATAAAAACTAAATAAAAACCTAAACCTAAAAAATAAGCCTAAAAATAAAACATAAAAATAATTAAAAAATAAAAACTAAAATAAAAATAAAATAAACATAACAAAATATACCTAGACATAAAGTGAATTAAATAAAACCTAAACATAAACCTAAACCTTAACTAAATAAAATAAAATAAACTAAAAATGAACCTAAACCTAAAATAATAAATAAAACCTAATAATAAACCTAAAATAAAAATCAAAAACTTAAACCTAAAAAAAATAAAATAAAAACCTAACCTAAACCTAAAAAAAACTAAAACCTAAACCTAAAAAATAAAATAAAAATAAAGCTCAACTAAAAAATAAACCTAAACCTAAAAAATAAAACAAAAATAAAAATCCAAACTAAAATAAATAAACCTAAAATAAATAAACTAAATTAGATAAAAATAAAAAACTAAACCTAACTAAAAAAATAAAAAAAATAATTAAATAAACCTAAACCTACCGGTTTATTTAATTGAAATAAAACAAAAACTCTAAACCCTAAACCCTAAAACTAACCCTAAACCCTAAACCCTAAACCCTAGAACTCTAAACTATAAAACTTAAACCCTAAACCCTAAACCTTAAACCCTAAGCCCTAAACCCAAAAACCTTAAACTTAAAATCCTAAACCCTAAACCCTAAATCCTAAAACCTATAACCCTAAACCCAAAACCCTAAACTAACCCTGAATCGTAAACCCTAAACTGACCCTAAACCCTAAACTATACCTAAGCCCTAAGAATGGGAAGAACCTTGATGGCAGGAACATCACCATCAACTAGCTCGCCTAGATCTAACTATGGAGGAGAAAGTGGAGCCATCTAGCATGGGGGATCTAGGTGCGGGTGGATATGGAGGTGGTGGTTAGAGCAATGGTTATGGAGGCGAGGAGCAAGCTTATAGAAGGTTATGATGGCAAATCAGGGATATGATGATGAATCCCACTACTTGAGAGGCGGGGATGATTCTGATGGGAACTGGAGAAACTGAAGAATGATCAATCCAATCTGCTGCTTATGGAACTATGTCTTTACAGTAGAAACGATTCTACTTATGTAGGGCTTTTAATTTGCTCTATGGGTGCTCATTTTTTATCTATCTCATCGCTTGTGTCTTAGAAAACTTGGGGTGCTACTTGGTTGATGAAATCAGAAAGAAGAAATATTGAATATGAATTATTTCTTTATTTAAAAAACCTTAAATCCTAAACCCTAAACTCTAAACTAAAACTTAAACTCTAAACCTAAAGCCTAAAGCCTAAATCCTAAACCCTAAGCCTGACAATCCCTAAACCATAAACCCTAAACCCAAAACCATAAACCTTAAACTCTAAACACTAAACACTAAACCCTAAACCCTAAACCCCAAAACTCTACACCCTAAACCATAAAACCTACAACCCTAAAACCTAAATCACAAATCCTAAACCCTAAACCCTAAATCTTAAACTAACCTTAAATCCTATACTACCCCTAAACCCTAAACTAACCCTAAACCTTAACTCTAAACCCTAATCCTTAGACCTTGAATAAAGATGTTATTAGGAGTAGATATAAAGAATGACCTAATCTTAACATAGTTATGGTAGCTAAAGAAAATATCTTCAAAAGACTCTCCCTTGACTATTAGAGATTTGAATACCCTAAACCCTAACTCTAAATCATATTATAATACCATATATTATAGTATAACATAGCATCATATATTTGAGAATGTAGTGATGTTTTTTTGGATGTTATAAGATGTTTCGAAGTGTTTTAGTATATTATGGTATCGTGCCCTATAGTCTATATTAATATAAATCATGATAAAAATTAATTTAATAAATTAGATGATAAAATTTGTTAAATTTGATGTGGGAATTAGGTTGTAGTACCAAAGATGTGCTACTCCACTTATAAGATAGAAGTAAGATTTTATGTTCAAAATAAATATTATATGCTGTAGCATAGTATAGCATCATATATCATAATATATTATTTTGCGCATTTCAAATTCTTTTAGCATTTTACAATCATGCAGTCGAGCCTACACTAGCATTATTTACAAAAATGTTTATTTAGACTTTAAAGTGGTGGAATTTGGCCAAATTCATAATAGGTAGAGTATGGCATCATGATGTATTGTTTCAATTTAAAATATGTAAGTGATAATGATTAAAATAGATTTCTTTTATTTTAGACTAGATTTATGATTTTTTTATCTTAAGCAATCCCTTATGATGTGATATGCAATCTAATATAATATAATATGTTATAGTGTATTGTAATATAGGATGCCATAACATAGTGTAACATCATGCATTATAGCATACTATTGTGTATTACTACTTGTTGTTTAACATATTTTAGTTTATTATGGTATGATGTAGTAGAGTTTGTACTGGTGTAATTCATTAAAATATTGATTTATAGGCTAAGATGATGGGATTTGACCAAATTTAAGGTAATCTTTAGGGAACATCATTGGGGTGTGGTGTGTCATTTAATCAAAAGAATGGAATTTTGCATCCAAAATAAATGTTCATTTTTCAACCAAAATTTATAAATTTTTTGCTTAAAGTGATTCATTTTAAGAAGTAATGTAAGTTATATTATATGAAAGCATATTAAAATCTAATGTACATAACAATATAATTCACATATATATGAATGTGGTGGTGTGTTACAAAATGTTATTGTACATTTTAGTATGTTTTACTTTTGTTATAATACATTAGGGCAAAACTCACAAAATTAATAATTTAAAGATTGAGATCGAAGAATTTGGCCAAATTCATGGCACGCACCAAGAAGAAACACCAAAATTATATTATTTTGTACCATTTCTAATAGAAAAATATGAATTTTACATCCAAAATGAGCAATATCCATATTTTGAGAAAATTTTGTTATCTGTTCATTTTATGTGATTCTAAAGAGGTGTAATGTTAAACAATATATTATATTATAACAAATTATAATATAATATAGTGCGTTAATTCACACTATAATAGTTTTAGCATGACATTGTATAATTAGTTTGAGCTTGCACCAACAAAAATCCTAAAATGTTGATTACAATGTTAAGATGATGTAATTTGAACGAACACATTATTAGGCTTTTGGTCGAAGTATTAAAGGTGTGCATAAGGGAAGAAATAAGATTTGATGAGAATTCCATATTAAGGGCATGGAGGGAGATCCGCTAGGGGATCACACATGCATTGGGCATGACATGTGAGGGGTTTATATCGAGGGCATAGATGAAGAAAATCTGCTGGAGATAAGTTTTGAATTTGATTTGATTATATGATTTGTGGGAAAAAGTTTTTCTTGTGAGAAGAATCTATAATCCACCAGGGATTAAGATTGAATTGACTTTAATTTGTTTTTTTAATTGATTTGGAGGCTTATCTGTTAGAGATATGGGCTCGAGTTCGCTGGGATCGGGTATACAACCCACCATAGGGAAGTGTGTTCGCATTCATGGGATTGGGATTTAAGTTTTATTTAATAGATTTGTTTGGGATGCATCCACTGGGAATAAGAGTTTGGCTGGATTTCTTTGATTTTGTTCTGCTGAGGGAGTTGGCTTAATTTGGCTCCACTAGGGAGGTTGGTTTTGAATTTGACTTTTTTCTTGACTTTTTTACATATGATTTGGGGCTCCACTGGGGAGAAGGGTGTCATTTAACTCCAATGGGAAAAATTAGATTGGGTTTAACTTAATTTGAGTTAATGTATGGACCCTATCAATGTGTGATGAACCCACTAAGAAGGGGATATATCAGCCTTGACATACCTCAGGTATACAAATCTAAAGGGAGAGTCTACTTGCAGCTGGGTAGAGCTAGCCAACCTAAGGGGTTTCCTTTCTGTGCAATTACAGGAGTAGGCATAGCAAACTTACATCTTTCAAAGGAAGGAATAACCACTTGGGTGACCTATTGGATGCATAATAAATCGAACCTGACCCAGGGCAACCACTGAGTGAATGCCGCTGGGGACTTATGTTAACTCAAAAGTAGTAAAGATTAATTTTATCATAATTTTGTGTGATTTGATATGGTTTATTTGGTTTAGTTTGATTTTGAATTGAAGGCATATCTGTTCAAGATGTGAGCTTGATAAAATTTGATAGATTTAATTTGTGGATCATGTCGGTGTGCGATGGACCCACTAATATGGGGCTATATCAGACTTATCCTATCTCATATTTACAAATCCATAGGGATTGTATATTGGATGTGGGGTAGAGCTAGCCAACCTAAGGGGTTGCCTTTCAGTGTGAAACAGCTATACTAGAAATAAGGCATAGCAGACTTAAATCTTTTAAAGCAAGGAACAATCGCTGGAGTGACCTGTTGGTAGCACAACAAATCGAGCCTAACTTAGGGGCAACTACTTAGTGAATGTCGTTGGGAACTCATATCAACTCAAGAGTAGTTATATAATTCATATTGGGAGTTTTGCTGACACTACCCTAAAAATAGGATGCCTACTTAGGGAAAGGTACTGCTAAGGGTGTCCTCCTAATCCCAAGTGAATAAATATTTTGTTTATATGTTTGCGTGGACCCAATTGGTGTGCGAGGGACCACACTGACAATGGGCTATGTCAGCCTTGAGTTATCTCAATTTTACAAGACCAAGTGTGAATCTACACATACACATGATGGATTCTCCAACCACAGGGGTGGATTCTGTGAAAGGAAAACTGCCCAATCCAATAGCAACCCAGGTAGTGTCTAAATGGGGTTGCAAAAGACGTGATCTAAATATAGTGCCCACGGGGGAGGTGCTTCTAGGGGCGTTATCCTAAGCCCTGGAAAAGAAATATTATAGGTGTATGCTTGCCAACTCAAAGAGAAAGTGTACTAGACTTACAACTACCTTGAGTGGTGTATTCTAAGGTGTGAGAACTAACCAACCTAAGGTGTATCCATCAGCATGAGTGGTGTATATGTCATCATAGTGAGAACCAACCAACCTAAGGTGGCCGTCGATGTGTGATGATCAATCTGGAAAGAAAGTATGTAGGCTTACAACTTTCTAAGTGGAATTGATCATCGGGATAATCTATCATTGACGGGACAGATGCTATTTGACCTGGATCGACTACTAAGCGGGGAGCCTCGAGGAAAAATTGGACCCACACTTGAAGCAGTCAAGAGGGAGGGAGCCGCTATGGGACTTATCCTAAAACTCAAATATACTTGACCCAGTTGGTGCACAAAGGCTAATCCATGAAGAAAGCATAGTAGACTCACATCCTCTTAAATGAAGCCAACATGAGGTAGCTTACCGGCCACACTGTAAGGCCTACCAAACTAATAAGGCTCTCATTAGTGCGTTGTGGCCAAGGAAGGAAATCATAGCAGACTTACATCTTTCAAAGAAAGAATACCACTAGGGAGACACACTAACAGGGTAGCACATCAGCCCGACCTAGAGGAGCTACTGAGTGAGTGTTGCTGGGGGCATTATCTCAACTTAGAGTAGCCCAAAATAAAAAAAATATGTGTTTATTTTATATGTTTATGGGTAGTTTGTGTTTATGTTGTGTCGATGAAGGATAGGACAATGCTTAGGTTCCTTACACCTACCCTAAACACATTATAGAAAATTCGCAAACAAGAATTCTTTCAAGATGGAAAAGATTGAATTATAAATGCAAGTTTCATTGATGATAACTATTTTCAAACATGATTTATAATATTTCTTTAGGTAGAGCCAGTTGATTAAAAGTATTGGGCACTATTCCTTATGATTAATAAGCTGATAAGATCCTCCTATGTAGGCCTTCTTTATGGCAAAAGGGCCTTCCTAAGTGGGTTCAAACTTGCCTCCCATCTTACGAAGAGCAACAATCGATCTCCTTAGAACTAAAATAAGCTCTCCTACTTGAAAATCTCTAAGATGGACCAATTTGTTGTGAGCTTGAATCAATTTAGAGTTGTACAACTCGAGATTTTAGCAAGCCTGCAGATGTCTCTCCTCAAAACCTTTGAGCTCTTCTAATCACAACTTGGCATTCTGCTCTATGTGATCTTGGTCCCATAGCTATCCTTAGTGATGAGAGTTGAACTTCTTATGGTAGAATGGCTTCAGACCCATTCACTATGGAGAAAGGAGTAGACTGAGGATTTCGCGCAGGCTGGCTTCAACAAACCGCTCATGCCACTATCAAGTATTATTTGAAAGTGTCTTATTTAGTATTTGGATGAAAGTTTTGTTGAAGCTTCACGAGCCACTTTCCTGTAGTTGATGGTAGAATATCTCCAATCTATGTTGTCTCTTTGATCAAGCTTTTGAATGTAGAATCCATTATCGAATATAATTTATCGAGGTACTCCGAAACTATATACGATATGGTTCCTACAAAAATAGAGCACATGCAAGGCTATGGCTTTGAGTAGAATCGCCTTCAGCCATTTGGAAAAGTAGTCAGTAGTAGCTAAGATGAATTGATTACTCTTAGAAAAATGAGGATCAATCAGACCCACTATGTCGGTACCCCAACACTCGAATGGCCATGAGGCCAATGTAGGATTTAGAATGTTGGGTGGTTGGTCTAGGATAACACTGTGCATTTGACATTGATGACATCACCTAGCCGTATCCATGCAATCTTTAATCATCGATGACCAGTAGTATCCCAGTCTCTTGATCTTGGCTTTCATCTTTAGATCAGATTAGTTGGCTCCACATAATCCTGAGTGCTCCTCGATCAAGATCTTACAGGCTCTGTGCTTGTGTAAACAACATAACCATAGATGATCAAAAGAACACTAGTTTAAGACACTATCCACAAGAGCATTGGAAAGTGTTGTCTGCTTCATCTAATGGGCATTAGACTTCTCTTGAGATAGTTCACCTTTATTTAGGTAATCCATGAATGGTTACCTCCAATCTAACTCCTTATCCTTCTTAGCAATGGAAACCTCCCCTTCAAGAGAGTACTTTTTGATGAGTTCAATATTAATAAGAGATAAGACTTATCTATTTTATACCTTTATTGATATGGACTCATTATCCGGATATGCCAACTCCTTTGCAAGCTTGGCTAAAGCATACGCTACAACATTCTCTCCTCGAGGAATCATATAAATGGTAACATCTAGAATTTGTGCCAACAAGTTAATGGTGTAGTTATGGTAGTGATGGAACTTGGGCTTTATAACCTTATATGGCCAGCAAATTGGTTGATAACTAGCTGAGAATCCCAGAAGAACTTGATGTTCTGGATGTTTAGAGTAATGGCTAACTCCAGACCATCAATCTGGTGTAAGGATTAGATAGATGATATGAGAAACTCATCACATCATGGTCTAGAGTTAAGAGAACTATTCCTACCCTTACCTTTCCTGGAATAATATATTGTGGTTCTTCTTCTCTTTGAGAGGAAGCTGCACCATCAAAGTACATCTCCTAGTGGTCAATGCTAGTATCCACTAAGTTTATGATTTGTTCATCTGGGAGATCATCAAGCGAGAGTCGCAGAATGGGTGTCAAGAAATTTGCTAGCGCTTATCCTTTCACTGCACAGAGGGATATGAAGGTAATGTCAAACTGTGAGTGGATCATTGAACGTCATGCCAACTATTTGCATAATGTCAGCTGTGTCATGAGATACTATATTTGATTGATCTTAGAGATTAAGTTCACCTTTTGAGGAAGCATGTAGTGCTGTAGCTTTTGGGATGCGAAGATTAAAGTTAGAAAATGCTTCTCAATGGGTGCATAAGTAGCCTCAACAAGGATTAAATGACAGTTGAGGTAGTAGAGTGCATTTTCCTTCCATTAGGCCAATAAAGCACCAAGGCTCCTAACATAGCAAGGTAAAGTATGACTTGCCCAAGATAGTGCTGAACGGTGGCATAATTACGTAATGCTTGATGTCTTCGAAGGAATTTTCACACTTGTCATCCTACTTGAACTTAAGAATGGCTGACATCTTCTCGATATGTTAGATATAAAGCATCTTAGATATGTCGATTGCCCTTGGAATGATCTGAGTTGAGTTAAATATTTAGGGGTGGAATTTCTAATATCTCCTTGATCTTATTCAGATCAATTTTAATTCCCTATTGTCGGACAATAAACCCAAGGAATTTCCTTGAAGCTACTCCAAATGCTCACTTCAAGGGGTTCATTTTAAGGTTAAATTATCTTGACTGTTCAAAAACTACTCTTAAGTCAAAGAGATGGTCTTTCTTTTCTCTACTTTTGACCATGAGATCATCAACATAGCACTTGACTTGATGATGAATGAGTTCATTGAAGATTCGATTCATAGCCCACTGGTATGAGGCACCTTCATTTTTAAGGCATAAAGGCATGACCTTATAGCAATAGATTTTGATCGGGGTTCTAAAAGTAATATTTATTTCATCTTCAGGGACCATTTTTATTTAGTTATATCTAGATGAGCCATCCATGAAAGAGAGACTACATGAGATGAGGCAATGTTCACCATCAGCTCTGAGATTGGTAGTGGAAATTCATCTTTTGGACATGCCTTATTTAAATCTCTAAAATCTACACATATGTGAATTTGACCATTATTTTTCTTAATTGAGATGATGCTTGGTAACCAGGTAGGGTATATTTCTTCTCAGATGAGGCCATCATTGATCAATTTCTTAACTTCATAAATGAAATGTTGTTTTATGTCTAATCACATGCATCTAGGAGCTTGCATGATAGGGTTAGCTGTAGGCTCTGTTACTAGTTTATGGATTGCTACATCCAGAGCAAATCCAGGCATCTCTTCATAACTCCATGCAAAGAAGTCCTTAAACTTAGTCAATAGCCTAACTAAGTCATTAGTTTCAATTTCATTTAATTAAAAACTGATGTATGTCGGGCGTTAATCTTCTTCTATTCCTAAGTTGATTTCCTTGAGCTTGTAAATGGTTGACTTGATCACTTTTTTGAACTATAGTGGTGCATCTTTGACTTCAAAATCATCTAGATCATCTAAAGTTTCTAAGCACAGCTCCTCATATGAGTTAATGTGATTTGAAAAGAACTTATTAGATTATAAATGATTGCTAATGACTGAATCCTAGTCCTGGTCTTGATTGAGAGATTTTGCATTTGTTCTTCCATATTCTTTCGAAGTAGTCTGACTTGTGCTTTGACCAAGTATGTGGGATTAACCATTTCTTTGTTAAATTATGAACATAGTGTAAGTACCAATCAAAAGGTAATTCTATTAAATATTTATATGAATCATCCTCAAGTTCTGCATCAACTTCTTGACTTGAGGATGATGCTCCCAGAAAGAAATGGATACACTTATGCTCAACCTCTGATTCTTCACACCTATGGATGACTTAGGGGCTTCCTTAACTACGTAACCCTCAAGTTTTTGAAAGGAAAGTAGAGTTTGAGCTAAGGTTCCCAACTGATGCCTAACTGTTTCATATATAGACTTGGATACACTTATGCTTTGCTTTGGAGCCTGGTCTTCATTATTATTTGGCTCAAGTGTCACCTCCAAGAAAATCTACTATTAAGAAGAGCTGGCTGGTGTGCTACCTATATAAGACTCATCTTATGAACTAGATTTTAAGTTTATATGGATTGTAGGTGTACTCTTGGTAATTGGGACATATATTCTATTATAATAGGATGTTTTCCATTGGGACCCTCAACAAGCCTCTTCCTCACTGGTGGAGGTCGTCATCCTACCCATATGTTGAATGAAGTAACAAACTATGAGTGGAATCTAATGTGGCTCCACTTCCTCCAACTCTATTTTAGAAATTTTCTTTTTCATTTTCTCTTTTCTTTTCTTCTTCTTCTTCTCTTTGCTTTTCTTTTTCTTTTTCTTTTTCTTTTATTTTTAAACTTTAGCCAAGTTCACGAGAATATACTTATTGATTTTGAGAGAGGTAGTAAGCCATATCCTCATATATGTTGACCTCGTGAACTGTCAATGGCTTAAGATCTCCTTTGACACAATAGACGATCCCATCTCTCACAAACTTCATACACTAATGTAGAGAGGATGAAACTAAGTTGTTCTCATGTATCCATGGTCTCCCAAGCAATGTGTTGAAAGATGTATCCAAGTCTATAATGTGAAACTTGGCTTCAGCCATCCAATCATCTATTTTGATGGGCAACACTATGGAGCCTAAGGCCTATTGACCTCACTTTTTGAGTGCGGATTCAATCTTCCCATCTTAGACTTAGGAGTCTTCTAAACACTAAGCCTTTGATAACACACTTCAACAATTAGGTAAACACAAACCTAAGCCTAAAGACTTAGAAGGGCTAACCATATGTTAGGTTATGCCAAGGATTAGGATAATCCACCTACCCTACAACCCAAAATCTAATATTCACCTTCTCACCAAACCCCAAGTTCAATTCAAACATCAATTCAAATCAAAATCAAACCCAAATTCCAAAACCAAATGATTGAAGCCATGATCAAATCCAAATTTGAAGCCCTTCCTAAGCCATATGACCTATCCCATGGGCTTAGCCAAATCTTAATCAAATCAATCCAAAATCATTGATTTCATATTCAATTTATTTTCTCAATCATTTTCCAAAATATAACTCAAATCAACATTCAAATGATCAAAACTAAATCAAATTAAATCAAAACCTTTCCTAAGCCATATGACCAATCCCATGGACTTAGGCAAATCTTAATTTAAATCAAGTCAAACTCAATTGATTTTCTCACAAATCAATCATATTTTCAATCATCTTCATAAATTTAAATGAAATATACATTTAAATCATCAAAACTAAATCAAACAAAATAAAAATCCAAACCTAAGCCACTTGACCCAACTCTATGGACTTAGCCAAATTCCATCATTCCAAAACACAAATTCAATTGATTTTCCAACGAATCAATCATCCTTCAATAATATTCACAAATATTAATGAAATATACAATCATCAAGCCAAACCAAAATCAACCCAAGTCAAACCCAACTTAACCCTTTTGACTTGAAAGGTTCAAATAAACCAAAACCCATTTGAATCCAAGCCAATTACAATAGAATTTATATATCTATCCCAAATCCATATATAAACTCAACTAAATCAAACTCAATCCAAAATCAAGCCAACCAAACCCAATTGGTCCACTTGACCCAAAGTGGCCAATTTGACTTATTTGAGACAAGTTCCATTCTTACCCAAATTGGATTCAACCATGCCGATCAAACCTCCCATCATGATTGTTGATCACCCTAGGTTGATCAATTATCACAAATTGGGTTAAACCATGTCAACTTGGTCATTTAACCAAGTCAACTCCTTAACCCATATGAACGCAAACTAGCCAAATTGCAACCTAAGACAAATCCCTTGAAACCAACGATTCATACCAAATCAAAATCAATATTTGAATATCACTTGACCTTCGATTGAGTCAAACCAAACCCGATTGGCTCTCACTAAAAGTTGACCTAAATTGACCTAAAGACCACTAGGTCAAATCAACATATAAACCAAATTGTTGCAACCAATGGCTGAGTTCATTCCAAATTGATAATTGAGCTTGACCAAAGCTATGATTGCACCAAATTAAATAAATAAATCCTAACCCTAAAACTAACCCTAAACCCTAAACCTACAACCCTAAACCCCAAACCCTAAACCCAAAACCATAAACCCTAAACTTAAACCATAATTCTAAACCAGAAAACCTATAACCCTAAACACCAAACCCTAAACCCTAAACCCTAAACACTAACCCCAACTAAAAAACTTAAAAAACCTAAACCTAAACTAAATAAAACCTAAAATAAATGAATAAAAACCTAAACCTAAATAAAATAAAGAAATAAAATAAAATAAAATTTTAAACTTAAACCTAAACCTGAACTAAAAAATATAAAAAAACTAAAAAATAAAAACTAAACTAAAATAAAACAAATAAAAACATAAGCTAAACTAAAAAAATAAAATAAACCTAAAATTAAAAAAACCTAAATGAAATAAAGTAAACATAAAATAAAAAATAAAATAAACATAAAATAAAATAAAATAAAAACCTAAACTTAAAAAAATAAACATAAAATAAATAAAAAACTAAAACCTAAACCCTAATTAAAAAAAAACTAAAACATAACATAAACAAAATAAATTAAACCTAAACCTAAATTAAAACATACTAAACTAAAAAATTAAAACCTAAACCTAAACTTAAAATAAACTAAACCTAAACCCTAAACTAAATAAAATAAAACAAACTAAAAATAAACCTAAACCTAAACTAAAAAAAACCTAAAAATGAACCTAAAATAAAAACCTAAAATCTAAACAAAAAATAATAATAAAATAATAATACAACTAAACTAAAAAATAAGCATAAACCTAGACCTAAACCAAAAAATAAATTAAAATAAAAAACCAAAACTAAAATAAATAAACCTAAAATAAATAAACTAAACTAAATAAAAATAAAAATTAAACATAAATAAAAACAAAAAAATAAAATAATCTAAAATAAAAAAACTAAACCTACCAGTTTACTTAATTTAAAAAAAACCCTAAACACTAAACCCTAAACCATAAATCCTAAACCCTAAACCCTAAACCTACAGCTCTAAACCCAACACCCTAAACCCTAAATAAAATAAATAAATAAATAAAACTCTAATCTTAAACCCTAAACCGTACAACTAACCCTAAACCATAAACACTAAACCTTAAACCTACAAACCCAAAACCATAAACCCTAAACCCTAAAACCCTAAACCCTCAACCCTAAACATACAACCCTAAAACCAACAACCTAAACCCAAACCAAACCCTATCCTAAACCCTAAACCCTACATAAACCCTAATCCTAAAAAAACTTAAAAAACTTAAACCTAAACTAAATAAAACCTAAAAATAAAATAAATAAAGAAACCTAAACCTAAATAAAATAAAATAAATAAAATAAAATAAAAACCTAAACTATAGCCTAAACTAAAACCAAAACCTAAAGCTAAAAATAAAATAAAATAAAACTAAACAAAAAAATAAATAAATAAAACCTAAACTAAACTAAAAATAAAATAAACCTAAAGAAAAAAAAAAAACTTAAATTAAATCAAACCCAAATGTAAAATAAAAAATAAAATATACCTAATAAAATAATAACTAAAATAAATAATAAATAAAACTAAACCAAAACTAAAACCTAAAAAAAATAAACAAACTAAAATCATAAACATAAACTAAAATAAACTAAACTAAAATAAGTAAAACCTAAACTTAAACCTAAAATAAACTAAACCTAAACCCTAAACTAAATAAAATAAAATAAACTAAAAATAGACATAAACCTAAACTAAAATATAAAACCTAAAAATAAATAGAAAATAAAAACCTTAACCTAAACCTAAAAAATCAATTAAAAACCTAAACCTAAACCTAAACCTAAAAAAAAACCTAAACCAAATAAATAAAATAAAATTAAAAATAAACTAGAAAATAAACATAAACCTAAACCTAAACCTAAAAAAAAAAAATAAAAAACTTAAACTAAAGTAAATAAAACTAAAATAAATAAACTAAACTAAATAAAAATTAAAAGTAAACTTAAATTAAAATTCAAATTAAAATAAATAAAAATAAATAAAAACAAACTTATTAAACCTAAACCTATCGATGTTAATTTTTCTTTAAAAAAACCCTAAATAAACCCTAAACTAACCTAAACTAACTAAACTAATAAACAATAAAATTACAACCCTAAATCCTAAACCTAAACCTAAACCTAAACTAAAATTTAAACTAACAAAAACTAAACTAAACCTAAACTAAAAAACCTAAACACTAAACCCTAAACCTAAACTTAAACCTAAAAACCCTAACCTAAAACCTAAACTTGACCCTAAAACCCTAAAATCCTAAACCTAAACCTAAAACCTAAACCTAAACTCTAAACTAAATCATAAAACTAAAAATAAAAAATCTAAAACTAAACTAAATAAAACCTAATAATAAAATAAATAAATAAACTTAAACCTAAATAAAATAAAAACCTAAACTAAAACCTAAACCTAAACTAAAAATAAAATAAACTAAAATAAAATAAATAAAAACCTAAACTAAACTAAAAAAACAAATAAACCTAAGAATTAAAAAACTTTAATAAAATAAAAACTAAACATAAAATAAAAATAAAATAAACATAAATAAAAAATAAAACCTAAACTGAAAAAATAAAATAAAAATAAAACTAAACTAAAAAAACATAAACCTAAAAAATAAACTAAAATAAAAATTCTAAACTAAAATAAATAAACTAAAATAAATAAAACTAAAAAATAAACCAAGATAAAAATAAAAAGAAATAAACTAAAAAAAATAAAAAATAAACTAAATAAACCTAAATGTACCAATTCAATTAATTTTAAAAAAATAAAACCTAAACCCTAAATCCTAAACCCTAAATCGTAAACCCTAAACACTAAACCCTAAACCCTAAGACTAACTCTAAACTCGACAAACCTACAACCTTAAATAAATAAAATCCTAAACTAAACTAAAAAACTAAACCCTAATTAACCCTAAACCCTAAACCTAAAACTAAACCCAAAACTCTAAACTAACCTAAACCTAAAACCTAAACCTAAAACCATAAATAAAGATAAACCTAAACCCTAAACCTAAACCTAATAATAAACCCTAATCCCTAAAACAAAATAAATAAACCCTAAATAAGCCTAAAACCTAATAAAAAAACTAAATAAAATAACTAAAAATAAAAAACTAACCTAAAATACTAAACCTAAACCCAAACCCAAATAAATAAATAAATAAACCTAAACCATAAACAAAAAGTATCTTAATAAATTAAAAAATAAACTAAAACCCTAAAACCTAATAAACCAAAAAATAAGAATGGGCATAAACTTGATAAACATCAAACTTGATCTATAAACATCACCTCAATCATGATAGATAATAGACTAAAGGCGATGATTATCATAGTGGTGGTAAAAGTGTGTATATGGAAAACCAAAAAAAAAGGAGAGATGGAGGTTAAATAAGAGATTGGGCATAGATAACACGCTAAAAGGCCAAATGGTTATGATGGGAACTAAATCAAGAATAGTATAATCTACTACTTATGGAACTATCTTTGCATAAAGATGATTCTAGTTATCAAGGTTTTGATTTGCTCTATGTTCATTTTTATCTACATCAATGCTTATGTCTAAAGCTAAAAGATGAAATTAAAAAAGATTAAATATTTAATCTAATTTGTTCTAAAACAAAACCAAAAACCCTAAACCCTAAACTAAAATTGAACCCTAGACCTAAAACTTAAACCCTAAATCCTAAACCCTAAATACTAAAAACCCTAACCCTTGATCCCTAAACCCTAAACCCTAAACCTTAAAACCCTAAATCCTAAACCCTAAATCATAAAACATATAACCCTAAACCCTAAACCCTAAACCCCAAACCCTAAACCCTAAACCCAAAAACCCTAAAACCCTAAAACTAAAAAAACCTAAAGTAAATAAAACTTAATAATAAAATAAAATAAAAACCTAAACCTAATTAAAATAAAATAAAAACCTAAACTAAAACCTAAACCTAAACCTAAACATAAAACAAAATAAAAAATAAAAATAAACTAAAATAAAATAAATAAAAACCTAAACTAAACTTAAAAAATAAAATACCAAGATAAAATAACAATTAAACATAAAATAAATATAAAATAAACATAAAATAAAAACTAAATAAAAACTTAAACCTTAAAAATAAACCTAAAAATAAATAAAAAATAAAACCTAAACCCTAAACTAAGAAAAACCTAAACTTAAAATAAAAATAAAATAAATAAAATAAAATAAACCTAAACCTTAGCTAAAATAAATACAACCTAAACCTAAACCTAAAATAAACTAAACCTAAACCTAAACCTAAACTAAATAAAATAAAATAAAATAAATTAAAAATAAACCTAAACCTAAACTAAAAAATAAAACCTAAAAATAAACCTAAAATAAGAACCTAAAACTTAAGCCTAAACCTAAAAAAAACTTAAACCTAAAAAATAAAATAAAACTAAACTAAAAAACAAGCATAAATCTAAACCTAAACCTAAACTAAAATAAAAAAATCTAAAATAAATAAACTAAACTAAATAGAAATAAAAAATAAACCTAAATAAAAATAAAAAATAAAATATACTAAAATAAATATAAAATAAACTAAATAAAACTAAACCTACCAGTTTACTTAATTTTTTTAAAAAAAAAAACTCAAAACCCTAAATCCAAAACCCTAAACCGTAAATCCTAAACCTTAATCCCTGAACCCTAAACCTTAAAACTAACAGAAACCTATAACCCTAAACCTACAACCCTAAACCCTAAACTAATCCTAAACCCAAACCCTAACCCTAACCCTAAACTCTAAACCCAAAACCCTAGACCCCAAATCCTAAAACACTAAACCCTAAACCTTAAACTAACCCTAAACCCTAAACCCTAAAAACCCTATGCCCTAAAGCCTAAACCCTAAACCCTAAATTATTCCTAAACTCTAAGCTAACTCGAAACCCTAAGCCCTAAACCCTAAACCCTAAACATTAAACCCTCAAAACCCTAAACATTAAAGCCTAAACCCTAAACCTTAAACCCTAAACCCTAAACCCTAAAAACCTGAAAACCTAAACCTAAACTAAATAAAACTTAATAATAAAATAAATAAATAAAAACCTAAACCTAAAAAAACTAAATAAATAAAATAAATAAAAAACTAAACTAAAACCTAAACTTAAACCTAAAAATAAATCAAAATAAAAAATAAAAAAACTAAAATAAAATAAATAAACACCTAAACTAAACTAAAAAATAAAAGGGGGATTTACATATAAAATTCATGACATATCTAACACATAAACTTCAATTTACAAATATAACACCCTAATCTTCAATATCACATCATAAATACCACTATTCACTTAGAAGTGAAATGGACCTTTTAAGCATAAAAAGTGTTAGATAAGTAAATATCTAACTTAGTGTTATATAATACATAAGAATGGTATGTATGTAAATCCCCCAAAATAAAATAAACCTAAGAATAAAGAACCTATATAAAATAAAAAGTAAACGTAAAATTAGAATAAAAAAATCCCAAAATATAATAAAATAAAAACTAAATAAAACCTAAACATAAAAAATAAACCTAAAAAATAAATAAAAAATAAAACCTAAACCCTAAACTAAAAAAACCTAAACTTGAAATAAAAATAAAATAAACAAAATAAAATAAACCTAAACCTAAACTAAAATAAATACAACCTAAACCTAAACCTAAAATAAACTAAGCCTAAACCTAAACCTAAACTAAAAAAATAAAATCAATTAAAAATAAGCCTAAACCAATACTAAAAAATAAATCCTAAAAATAAACCTAAAATAAAAACCTAAAACCTAAATTAAAAAATAAAATAAATACTTAAACCTAATCCTAAAAACTTAAACCTAAAAATAAAATAAAATAAAACTAAACTAAAAATAAGCATAAACCTAAACCTACAAAATAAACTAAAATAAAAACTTAAAGTAAAATAAATAAACCTAAAATAAATAAACTAAATTAAAGAAAAAAAATAAACTAAATAAATAAAATAAAATAAACTAAAATAAATAAATAAACTAACTAAACTAAATAAACTATTTACTAATTTTTTTAAAGAACTCAAACCCTAAACCATAAACCCTAAATCCTAAACCTTAAACCCTAAACCCTAAAACTAATCCTAACCCCAAAACCATAAACCTAAAACCCTAAACCCTAAAAAAACCCTAAACACTAAACCCTAACCCTAACCCAAATCTTAAACCCTACAACAACACAATAACAACAAGCCTTAATCCCACTTCCATGAATCCTTCTTACCATTATGTGTCAAACATCCATCTATACTAAGATCATTTTTATACATAACCAAGTCTAGGTCACCTCTACCTTTCTTAACATTAAATCTAATGCATCTACCTCCTAATCTAAGATCTAAACGCTTTATGTGGCCAAACCATCTAAACTCTCCCTAATCTTATCTACCTGAGCTACTAACTTAACATATTGCATTCTACTCAGTAAAGCCAATCCACCTAAGCATCCTAAAATACTAACTTAGTCTTATGCTTCTTTATTGGCCAACATTCTCAAACCATAAGTCATTGCCTACCACCATCTTATAAAATTTTCCCTTAAGTTTAAGTGGAACTTTTCTATCACATAATAGGATGCATTCCTCCACTTCAACCATCCAACTTGAATTCTACTAATAACATCTCCATCTATTTCACCATCATTTTGAACAATAGAGCCTAAATATCTAATCGCTCACCTTATTAATGACTTGATAACCCAAAGTACAACACTATCACTAAAACTTACAACTAAAATATAATTTAGATCTACTAAACGAAAACCTTTAGACTCTAAAGTTGACCTCCATAATTCAAGTTTTGTTGGACTCTCTAGTCTTATCAAAGAAGAATGTCATAAAAAAAGCATACCAAGGTACATCTTCTAAATGCCTCGTAAGAACATCCATAACTAAAGTAAAAGATAAGGGCTTAATGTTGATCCTTGATGTAATCTAACTAGGAAAATATTTTGTCAATCCTCATTGTGTTTGGACACAAAAATAGTATACATATCCTTAATGACTTGAATATAACCAATATTAACTCCTTTCGCTCTAACTCTAAAGAACATCTCTGAGACTTTATCACTCTAAATCAATAAATATCATATGTAGATCCTTCTTACTTTATGCTTCTATTAAACCTCTTAAAATAATCCATAGTAGATCTAATAAATAAAATAAAGAAACTAACATCGTAACCTATAATTACTCTATAATAATAATACATTAACTAATTCCTCTATAATTTGCATAAACTCTGTGCATCACCTATTCTTAAATATAAACCAAATACCTCCACTCATGCATCTAAATAAAATAACATTAAAAAAATAAAAGAAATTCCTTGATCTCCTAAATATTTCCACACATCTAAATATTATCATCCTAACCACATTTCATTTTCTTTAAAGCTTCACTAACTAATACTAATAAATAATAAACTAAAAAGGTTGCTAAAATCAATACCTGATCCTTCATTGAAAAGTTTATCAAAATATCTCATCCACCTAAATCTTAAACCCTAAACTAAAATAAATAAAAACTAAAATATACTAAACCTAAAACCTAAACTAAATAAAATAAAATAAACTAAAGATAAACCTAATCCTAAACTAAAATAAAACCTAAAAAAATAAACCTAAAATAAAAAACATAAACCTAAACTTAAAAATAAAAATAAAACCTATACTTAAACATAAAATTAAAAAATAAAATTGAAACTTAAAAATAAAGATAAAACAAAATTAAAAAAATAAACATAAACCTAAACCTAAAACCAAAAAAAAATAAACTAAAATAAAATCCTAAACTAAAATAAATAAACCTAAAATAAATAAACCCTAAACCTTAAACCCTAAACCTCAAGCACTAAACCCTAAGCCCTAAACCCTAAACTAATCATAAACCCTAAACCCTAAACCCTAAAAAACTCTAAGCCCTAAAAACTCTAAATTTTAAATTACCCATAAACCCTAAACCTAAACTAAACCCTAAACCCTAAACCCTCAACCATAAACCCTAAAGCCTAAACACTAAACTTTAAACCCTAAACCCTAAACCCTAAACCCTAAACCCTAAACTCAAAACCTTAGAAACCTAAAACTTAAACCTAAATTAAATAAAACCTAATAATAAAATAAATAAATAAACCTAAACCTAGAAAAGAAATAAAAATAAAAATAATAAAAACCTAAACTAAAACTTACACCTAAAAATAAATCAAAGTAAAAAATAAAAAATAAAATAAAATAAAATAAATAAAAACTTGAACTAAACTAAAAATTAAAATAAACCTAAGAATAAAAAATCTATCTAAAATAAAAGGTAAACGTAAAATTAGAATAAAAAAATCCTAAAAAAATAAAATAAAAATAAATAAAAACCTAAACCTAAAAAATAAACCTAAAAAACATAAAAATAAATAAAAAATAAAACCTAAACCCTAAACTAGAAAAAAATCTAAACCTAAACTAAAAATAAAATAAATAAAATAAAATAAACTTAAATCTAAACTAAAATAAATAAGACCTAAACCTAAACCTAAACATGAAATAAACTAAACAAAATCTAAACCAAAACTAAAAAAATAAAATAAACTAAAAATAAACCTAAACCTAAACTAAAAATAAAATCTAAAATATAACTAAAAAATACCTTAAACCTAGACCTAAAAAACTAAAATAAAAACCTAAACCTAAACATAAAATAAAAAAATAAAGTGTAAACCTAAAAATAAAATAATAATAAACTCAACTAAAATAAACCTAAACCTAAAAAATAAATGAATATAATAAACCTAAACTAAAAAAATAAAAAAACTATATAAAAAATAAACCTAAATAAAAATAAAATATAAAATAAACTCTAATAAATAAAAAATAAACTAAATAAACCTAAACCTACCAGCTTTCTTAATTTAAAAAAAACCTAACCCCTAAATCCTAAACCCTAAACTCTAAACTCTAAACCTTAAAACTAGCCATAAACCCTAAACCCTATACCTACAACCCTAAACCCTAAACCGTAAACCCTAAACCCTAAACTCTAAATCCTAAAATCCTAAACCCTAAACCCTAAACCTACAACACTGAACCCTAAACCCCAAACCTAAACCCCAAATCTCAACCCTAAACTAACCCTAAACCTTAAACCCTGAACTAACCCTAAACCCTAAACCATAAATCCTAAGAATGGACATAACCTTGATGGCAGGAACATCACTGTCAACTAGGCTCAATCTAGATCGGTGAGTGAAGGCTAAGGTGGTAGTAATGGTGGTGGGGGATATTGAGGTGCCGGTGGATAAGGAGGTGGTCGAGTAGTGGTGGTTATGGAGGCGAGGAGGACGGAGGTTACTGTGGTGGAGGATGGAGAGATCGGGGATATGATGGTGAATCCTGCTACTCGAGAGGTGGGGGTGGTTTTGATGGGAACTGGAAAAATTGAAGAAAGGCCGATCTGATGTGCTGCTTATGGAACTGTTTCTTCATAGTAGAGACTATTCTACTTATCTAGGGTTTTTGATTTGCTCTATGGGTGCTCATTTTTTATGCATGTCGTCGCTTGTGTCTTAGAAAACTTGGGGTCCTACTTGTTTGATGAAATCAAAGAGAAGAAATATTGAATCTGAATTTGTTCTCTTTTAAAAAAAAACCTTAAACCATAAACCCTAAATTAAAACTTAAACCCTAAACCTAAAACCTAAACTTTAAACCCTAAACCTTAAACCCTAAACCCTAAACCCTAAACCCAAAACCTTAAAAAGCTAAAAAGTTAAACCTTAATTAAATAAAACCTAAAAAGAAATTAAATAAAAAACTTAAAATGAAAATAATATAAAAATATAATAAAATAAAAACATAAACTAAAACCTAAACCTAAACTTAAACCTAAACCTAAAAAAGAAAACAAAATAAAAACTAAAAACTAAACTAAAATAAAATAAATAAAAACCTAAACTAAGATAAAAAATAAAAACCTAAATAAAATAAAAACTAAACATAAAATTAAAATAAAATAAATAAAAAATGAAATAAAATAAAAACTAAATAAAAACCTAAACCTAAAAATAAACCTAAAAATAAAATGAAAACTAATATCTAAACCCTAAACATAAAAAAAACCTAAACCTAAAATATAAATAAAATAAACCAAAAACTATACTAAAATAAATAAAACCTAAACCTAAACCTAAAATAAACTAAACCCAAACCTAAATGTAAACATAAACAAAATAAAATAAGCTAAACTAAAATAAACCTAAACCTAAACTAAAAAAATAAAACCTAAAATAAACCTAAAATAAAATCAAAAACATATCCCTAAAACTAAAAAAAATAACCAAAACCTAAAACTAAAAATAGAAAATAAAACCTAAACCTAAAAAATAAAATAAAAATAAAACTCAACTAAATAATAAACCTAAACCTAAAAAAGTAAACTAAAATAAATATCCTAAACTAAAATAAATATAAATAAAAAATAAACCTAAATAAAAGTAAAATATAAAATAAACTCAGATAAATAAAAAATAAACTAAAAAAAATCTAAACTTATCAGTTTACTTATTTAAAAAAAACCCTCCCTAAATCCTAAACTTTAAACCCTGAACCCTAAAACAAACCCTAAAACATAAAACCTAAACTGAGAACCTTAAACCTACAACCCTAAACCCTAAACCATAAACCCTGAAACCCTAAACCCTAAAACCTAAACCTGAAATCCTAAACCCTAAAACCTTGAACCCTAAACCCTAAACCCAAAAACCCTAAACCCTAAACCATAAACCCTAAAACCTATAAAACTAAACCATAAACTCCAAACCCTAATCACTACACTAACCCTAAACCCTAAATGCTAAACTAACCTTAAACCCTAAACCCTAAGAATGGGCAGAACCTTGATGGCAGGAACATCATCATCAACTAGGCTTAGTCTTGATATGGCAGTGGAAGCAAAGGCGAGGAGAGATGGTTATCAGGTGGGGATGGAGGTGGTGGTTGGAGGCTGGTGGTTATGGAGGTGCGAGGAGCGATAGAGGTTACAACTGTGGTGGTGATGGAGGGAGAGATCAGTGATATGATGTGTGGGTGTTTTTGATGGGAATTGGAGAAACTAAAGAATGGTCAATCTGATCTGTTGCTTATGGAAATGTGTCTTTACAGTAGAGATGATTCTACTTATCTATGGTTTTTGATTTGCTCTATGGGTGCTCATTTTGTATCTATGTCATCACTTGTGTCTTAGAAAACTTGGGGTGCTACTTGGTTGATGAAATAAAAAAGAACATATGTTGAATCTGAATTTGTTCTCTTAAAAAAAAATCCTTAAACCCTAAACCCTAAACTAAAACTTAAATCCTAAACCTAAAACCTAAACCCTAAACCATAAACCCTAAACCCTAAAAACCCTAAACCCCAAACCTTAAACCCTAAACTCTAACCCCAAAACCCTAAACACTAAAACCCTAAACCCTAAACCCTAAACTCTACAAACCTAAAAACCTAAACCTAAACTAAATAAAACCTAATAATAAAATAAATAAAAAACCTAAAACTAAACCCTAAGACCATAAACCCTAAACCTTAAAACCTACAACCTTAAACCCTAAACCCGAAACCTCAAACCCAAAACCCTTAACCTTAAACCCTAAACTAACCCTAAACAAACCCTAAACCCTAACCCTAACCCTAAACCCTAAATATTAAACCTTGAATAGAGATGTCATTAGGAGTAGATCTAAAGAATGACCTAATCCTAACATAGTTGTGGTAGCTAAAGAAAATGTCTTCAAGAGACGTTCCCTTAACTATTAGAGATTTGAATACCCTAAATCATATTATAATACCGTATATTATAGTATAATGTAGTATGCTATATTTGAGCATGTCATGATGTCTTATCAGATGTTATAAGATATTTTGAAATATTTATGGTGTTGTGCCCTATTGCCTATGTTAATATAAATCATAAAAATATTGATTTAATAAATCAGATGATGAAATTTGTTAAATTTAAACTAGGAATTAGGTTGTCATACCAAAGGTGTGTTATGCCACTTCTAGTCTAAAAGTAAGATTTTATGTTCAAAATAAATATTATATGTTGTAGCATAGTATAACATCATATATCATAATATATTATTCTATGCATTTTAAATTCTTTTTAGTATTTTACAATCATGCATTCAAGCACACTAGCATTGTTTATAAAAATATTGATTTAGACTTTAAAATGGTAGAATTTGGCCAAATTCATAATAGGTAGAGCATGGCATCATAATATATTATTTCAATTTAAAATATGTAAGTGATAATAAAATATATAGTTTTTTATTATTTAGACCAATTTTATGATTATTTATCTTAAGCAACTTGTGATGTGATATGCAATATAATATAATATAATATGTTATAGTGTATTATAATATATGATGCCATAACATAGTGTAGCATCATGCATTATGGCAAACTATTATGTATTAATACTTGTTGTTTAGCATATTTTAGTTAGTTATAGTATGATGTAGTAGAGTTTGATAAAAATATTAATTTATATGCTTAGATGATGGATTTGGCCAATTTAAGGTAAACTTTAAGGAACATCATTGTGTTATGGTGTGTCATTTAATCAAAAGAATGGAATTTTGCATCCAAAATAAATGTTCATTTTTCAACCAAATTTTATAAATTTTTTTCTTAAAGTGATTCATTTTAAGGTGTAATGTAAGATAATATATTATATGAAAGCATATTAAAATATAATGTACATAACAATATAAGTTCACATATATATATGAATGCTATTGTACATTTTAGTATGTTTTACTATTGTTATAATACATTGGGTCAAAGCTTAGAAAAATGTTAATTTGAAGGTTGAGATGGAAGAATTTCGCCAAATTCATGGCACACACCAAGAAGCAACACCAAAATTATGCTATTTTGTACCATTTATATTAGAAAAATAACAATTTTACATCCAAAATGAACATTATTTATTATTTTGAAAAATTTTTGTTATTTGTTCTTTTTAAGTAATTCTAATGAGGTGTAATGTTAGACAATATATTATATTATAGAAAATTATAATATAACAACATATAATATAATATAATCTTGTGTGTTAGTTCACACTATAATATGTTTAGCATGATATTGTATAGTTAGTTTGAACTTCCTCCATCATAAAACATAAAATGTTGATTACAATTCTAAGATGCATAAAATAAGAAATAAGATTTGATGAGAATTCCATGTCAAGGACATGGTGGGAGATCCGCTAGGGGGTCACACATGCATTGGACATGACATCTGAGGGGTCTGTTGGGCATTGAAGAAGAAAACCTTTGGGGATAAGGTTTGAATTTGATTTGATTATATGAATTATGGAAAAAAGATCCGTTATTGATAAGAATCTATAATCCACGGGATTAAGATTGAAACTTTAATTTGTTTTTAATTGATGTGGAGGCATATCTACTAGAGATATGGGTCTGAGTTCGCTAGGGTCGAGTATATGAACCTTTGACTAGGGAAATAGGTTTGGGCTATCCGTGGGGATTGGGATTTGAGTTTGCTTTCATATTTGTTTGGGATGCATCCACTAGGAATAAGAGTTTGGTTGGATTTCTTTGATTTAGACTCTTCTGGGGGAGTTGGTTTAATTTGGCTCCACTAGAGAGGTTAGTTTTAAGTTTGATTTGTTTGCTTGACTTTTTTATATATGATTTGGGGCTCCACCGGGAAGAAGGGTGTGATTTAACTCCACTTGAGAAAATTAGATTGGGTTTAATTTAATCAAAATTAATGTATGGACATTATCGGTGTGCAATGGACCCATTAAGAAGGGGCTTTATCAGCCTTGACCTACCTCAGGTTTACAAATCCAGAAGGCTAGTCTACTAGCTACGGGGTAGAGCTAGCTAACCTAAAGGGTTGCCTTTCGGTGTGCAACAATTGTGCTAGGAAGAAGGCTCAGTAGACTTACATCTTTGAAAGCGAGGAACAACCACCGCGGTGACTTGTTGGATTTATAAAAAATCAAACCTGACCTAGGGCGACTACTGAGTGAATGCCACTGGGGACTTATGTCAACTCAAAAGTAATTAGGATTGATTTTATTTGAATTTCATGTGATTTGATATGGTTTGTTTGGTTTAGTTTGATTTTGAAAGGGCATATCCTCTGGGGATGTGAGCTCGATCAAATTTGATAGATTTAATTTATGGACATGTCATTGTGTGATGGACCCATTAAGAAGGGGCTATATCGACTTATCCTATCTCAAATTTACAAATCCAAAGAGATAGTCTATTAGCCAACCTAAGGGGTTTCCTTTAGCGCAGGTAATGGCTATGCTAGGAAGAAGGCATAGTAGACTTACTTTTTCTAATGTGGAACAATCGTTGGGGTGACCCGCTGGTATCCCAACAACAAAACTTGACTTAGGGGTGACTACTAAGTGAATGTCGTAGGGGACTTATATCAATTCAAGAGTAGTCAGGAAATTCCTATAGGGAGTTTTGCTGACACTACCCTAAAGATAGAATACCTGCATGGGAAAAGGTAGCACTAGGGGTGTCCTCCTAATCCATAAGTGAATACATATTTTGTTTATATGTTTGCATGGACCCTGTTGGTGTATGAGGGATCACATTGAGAAGGAGCTATATCGGCTTTGACCTATCTCATATTTACTAGACCAATGGAGAATCTGTACATCCATAGGTTGGATTCTCCAACCACAGGGGTGGTTACTAGGGAAGGTGAACTATCCAATCTGATAGTAACCCGAGTAGTATCTAAATGGGGACACAAAGGATGTGATCCAAATATAGTGCCCATAGGGGAGGTGCACGGTGGAAAATAAAGCTAGGGGTGTCCTTCTTGGGGCATTATCTTGAGCCTTAGAAAAAAAATCTTATAGGTGTACGATGGCCAACTCAAGGAGAAAGTGTAGCAGACTTACATCTATCATGAGTGGTGTATCCTAAGGTGCGAGAGCCAACCAACCTAAGGTGTATCCATGAGCATGAGTGGTGTACCCATCAGCATGGTGAGAACCAACCAACCTAAGTTTCCCGTCGGTGTCCAACAATTAATATGGAAAGAAAGCCTTTAGGCTTACAACTTTTTAAGCTGAACTGATCATCGGCATAGTCTGTCATCAATGGGACATATGCTATATGACCTAGACCGACTACTAAGCGGGGAGCCCCGAGGAAGGACTGGACCTAGACTTGAAGAAATCAGGAAGGAAGGAGACACTAGGAAACTTATTATAAACCTCAAATATCCTTGACCTAGTCAGTGAACAAAGGCTAATCCAAGAATAAAATGTAGCAGACTCACATCCTCTTAAATGAAGCCAACATGAGTTAGCTTACCGGGCATGCAGTAAGGCCAACCAAAATAACAAGGAACTCATTGGTGTGCAGTGGCCAAGTAAGGAAGGAAAGCATACCAAGCATACATCCTCCAAAGCAAGAAGACCACTGGGTGACACATTAGTAGGGTAGCACATCAGCCCGACCTAGAGTAGCTACTGAGTGAGTGTCGTTGGGGGCGTTATCTCAACTAAGAGTTGCCCAAGACAAAAGATATATGTTTATTTTATATGTTTGTGTGTATTTTGTGTTTTTGTTGTGTCGATAAAGGATGGATGTCGCTGAGTTCCTTACACCTACCCTAAGCACATCATGGTAGACTCAAGAAACAAGAATACTTTCAACATGAAAGAGATTGAATTTGAAATGGAATTTTCATTGATGATAATTATTTTCAAACATGATTTATAATATTTATTTAAGTACAAAATGTTGATAATAAGCTTTGGGCTCTCTCCTTATCATTAATAAGCTAATAAAATCTTCTTTGGTAGGCCTTCTCTATGACAAAAGGGTCTTCCCAAGTGGGTTCAAACTTGCCTCCCATTTTACGACGGGAAACAATCGATTTCCTTAGAACTAAAATAAGCTCTCCTACCTGAAAAGCTCTTAGATGGACCAACTTATTATGAGCTTGAATCATTTTAGTTAGCACAACTTGAGATTTTGGCATGCTGTAGGCATCCCTCCTCCAAACCTTGAGCTCTTCTAACCATAACTTGATATTCGCTTTATTGTGATCTTGCTACCCACAACTATCCTTTATGAGGGGAGTTGGACTCTAATGGTAAATGGCTTTAAACCCATACACTAAGAAGAAAGGAGTAGAATGAGTTGTAGTTCTATATGTGGTGCAATAGGATCACAAGGCTTCAACTAACTGCTCATGCCACTATCACTTGTTATTAATGAGTGTCTTCTTCAGTATTTAGATGAGAGTTTCATTGAAGGCTTCTATTAAGCCATTAGCCCTTAGGTAGTTGATGGTAGAATATCTCCAATCTATGCTATGTCTTTGGGAAAAGTTGCTAATCTCAGTGCCCTTGAATGTGGTACCTTTATCAGATAAAATTCATTGAGGCACTCCAAACCTATATATGATATGGTTCCTAAAAAATTTGAGCACATGCTGAATTATGACCTCTCTGACCTAATCACCTTCGCCCATTTGGAAAAGTAGTCAGTAGTAAGTAAGATGAATCGATGCCCCTTGGAATAAGAAAGATCAATCAGACTCACTATGCTGTTACCCCAACACTCAAATGACCATGAGGCCAATGTAGGATGTAGAATGTTGGGTGGTTGGTGAAAGACTACACCGTATTTGACATTGGTGGCAGCCGTATTCATGCAATTTTTGATCATCGATGGCCGTATTATCCTAGTCACTTGATCTTGGATTTTATCTTTGAACCGCAGTTGGCTCCAAATAATCTTGAGTGTACCTCACTCATGATCTTAGCTTCACACTTTTCTAAATAATGTAACCACATAAGATTGGAAGACATACAAGACACCATCCACAAGAGCATAAGAAAGTCATCTTTGCTTCTTCTAATGGGCTTGAGACTTCTTATGAGGTAGGTTGTCTTTATTGAGGTAATCCATGAATGGTTTCCTCCGCCTTACTCCTCATCCTTCTTAGCAATGGCAACCTTCCCTTCAAGAAAGTACTTTTGATGAGTTCAATATAAATAAGGGATAATACTTATCTATTTTGGACCTTTATTAATATGGACTCATCCTCCAAACATGCCAACTCCTTGGCAAGCATGGCTAAAGCATATGCTACATGTTCTCTCCATGAGGAATCTTATAAATGGTAACCTCTGGGATTTGGAACAATAACTATATGGTGTACTTGTGGCAGTGATGGAGCTTGGGCTTTATAACCTTATAAGACCCAGTGATTTGGTTGATAACTAGCTAAGAATCCTAGAAGATATTGATGTTCTAGATGATTATAATAATGACTAACTCCAGACTAGCAATCAGAGCCTCATATTTGACATTGTTATTGGTGCAAGGATTGGATAGATGATATGAGAATCTCATCACATAGCAGTCCGGAGTTAAGAGAACTATTCCTACCCCTACTTTTCTTGGAATAGTAGATTATGGTTCTTCTCCTCTTTGAGAGGAAGCTGCACCATCAAAGTACTTCTCCCAATGGTGAATGCTAGCATCCCTTAAGTTCATGATTTGTTCATCGGGGAGATCACCACTAAGCGGAGAGTCAGCAGGAAGTGGGTATGACGTTAAGAAATCTGTTAGCACTTATCCTTTCACTGCACGGAGAAGTACGAAGGTAATATCAAACTACATAAGGATCATGGACCATCGTGCCAATCATTCGGATAGTATCAAATGTGTCATGAAAAATTGTAGGGAATTGATCCTAGACATTAAGTTCACCTTAGAGGAAGCATGTAGTGCTGTAGCTTTTAGGATGCAAAATTTAAAGCTAGGCAATGCTTCTCAGTGGGTGGATAGTTAGCCTCAGTATAGATTTAGGGTTTAGATTTAAGGATAATCAAGCCAACTAAACCCAATTGGTCCACTTGACCAAAGTGGCCAATTTGACCTATTTGGGCCAAGTTATAATTCTACTCAAATTGGATTGAACCAAGCCCATCAAAACCTCTCATAATGATTATTGATCACCCTTGGTTGATAAATTATCATAAATTAGGTCGAACCAAGCCAAATTGGTCATTTGACCAAGTCAATCCCTTAACCCATATGAACCCAAGCTAGCCAAATTGCAACCTAAGATAAATCCCTTGAAACCAATGATTCATACCAAATCAAAATCAATATTTGAGTATGACTTGACTTTCAATTGAGTCAAACCAAATCCAATTGGCTCTCTTGACAATGTTGACCCAAATTGACCTAAAAGATCAAATTGTGTCAAATCAAAATATAAACCAAATTTATTGCGACCAATGGTAAGATCATTCCAAATTGATTGTTGAACTTGACCAAAGCGATTGGACCTAATTGAACCTAATTGACCTACTTAGCCCAAATTGACCTAATGGTTCAGGTTGGAATAAATCAAAACCAAAACCAAATTAAGTGAAAGGAAAGCCTACAATCATCTTAAATTAGTCAACTAAACCCAACCCAACAACCAAGCCAATTTGGCTAATTTGGTCAAATTGATCAACTTAACCCATTTTGCCCAAATGAATTCAAATGTGCCAAAATCAAATCTAAGCCAAACTAAGCCAAACCAATTGAACCAAAACATCCCAAATGATCATATGAAGTTGACCCAGCCCTTAGTTTGACCCAATTTGACCAATTGATCAACTTGACCCAACTTAATCCAATTTGACCTAAATGAGTCAAATTGAGCTAAACCTAACCAAATCGACTACAATTAACTTGAAATTTGCAACCCAATTTTGGCTCATTTTAAATCTTCCCAAATTAAATCTAATGCCAAATGATTATTCATCCTAGGTCAAGAGCATCACATGAATCAAATCACCCATGTAAGTGGACATTTCCATTCCTTGGCCACTTGGTATTCTCCCAATGGTCCACCTAGGCACCTAGGACACTACCCACCCTGACCCAATGGGTGGTTTGGTTGGCAATGACCCATGGGAGGTAAAATCACCTCATCCTCTTAATTGGAGCATTTGAAACCCATAGGACACCCATGATTCCTCATTAGAAGCCACCTCCACACCTTCAACCAAGTAATCACCTCCTCGCCACCCACAACTCCTTGAGATGACTAAATGACCACTAAAAGCTAAACCTGATCTCATCATCCGATCAAGATGAAGGGGGGTATACACCCCCTCGTTTCCACTCAATCACACAAAAAAATCATTCTTAGAGCCCTAATTACTCAAGATGAGCTGCTAGAGCCATTCCCTAATCTCCTAAGATCATTCCTCAATCAAAAAATGCCATTCCTATCCATCTTGAAATAGGACACTCCCATTTTTGACCTAACTTCCTCATTTCTCCATCAAATTTAAATTAACTTCACACGCACCTTCCCTAAGCCTCATCAAGCAAGAAAGAATCATCTCTCAAGCATCCTGAGCACCAAAGGTGGGGCTTCGATCAAAGCTGAGCTCCAAATCATCGATTCATGGCCTTCAGAGTGAATGTCAAGGAATTGATCCAATTGCTGCTCAGCGGGGCTTCATCTCCACTAGATGAAGCTTCCTCAATCATTCAAGCCACCGGTCTTGTGTTCCCGTGAGGTATGCTTCCAAAACTGATCCTAAAATTGGGCTTAAGATTTTTGAAGAAAACTTGCATCTAAGGTGATCTTGGCCAACGATCCCCTTCGATCAATGTCGTGAAGGTGTGGGATCCTTTTGGAGTTGATCCAAGCTGAGGTAAGCTCAGATAAAGTGAGCAATGGCAGACAAACTCCATTCTCCCTCACTCACATGATGTTAGATCACGCACCGTCCATTCTGTATGAATAGAATGGACATGATTACATCTACTAGATTGATATAATATAATCTTATTAAGCTATGGGATTAATCGTAGCCATCCAATCTTAGATCGATAGCTAAAAAAAGGCTAAAGCCACCAAGTAGGTACTAAGTTGGATAATTTTAAAATAACCAATCCACGGTGGTAGAAAGCACCACATGGCGCCAATAGGATTAGTCTTTAATTATGCTTAATTAATCATTTTTAATGCTCAAAACTTCTAAAAATCATAAAAGGTTATAGAGAAATAAAAAAATGCAAATAAATACTCATTTTAGAGGTATTTCGGAGGTGAATTAATTAAAAATGATCTTAACTAATTTTGAATAGTAATTAAGGTTTATTTAAGGTTTAATTACAAAATTAATTAACTTAATTACTTTTTAATTACTTAAGCAATTAATCCCAAATTTTTTTGGTTAATTTAATGGGATGACCTCTGCCACCCATGATTTTCTTTGAATTTATTGCTCACTTAATTAGGAAAATTAATTAATTAAACCTTAACTACTCTTTTAAGTTAATTAATGATTAATTAATCCCATGAATAGTAATAAATTGGTTAATTAATTTTATTAATCATTGTTCAATAGTAAATGAACTAAGGAATAAGGTTGGGACCCCTTTCCTAAGTTCTTTTCACCCTTTTTTAAAATGAAATTAATTAGATTTAACTAATTTATTAAATCATTTAATCAATTTGAAATCATAATCACATTAGATCTTAATTAATTAAATCATGGGGTAGATCTTTGGTGTTTAATAACCTAAAGGAGTTTAATGAAATTATGCTTAGTCCACATGTGTGGGAATAACAAAAGAGTAATTAATAAAGTTCCTTAATTTAGTTAACTATTAATCATGAGCCAATTACATTAGGCACCTTTATTTCCTAGGATCATTGCAAGTTTATTTTCCATGCATATCATGTTGGATCATAATTATTTAGTTAATTAATTTAAGGTGACATAGGTAAGGGTAATTAATTCATCTAATTAAGGGTTCAAATTAATTAACCCATAAAATCAACTTAATCACATTTTCTTAAATTAAATTAAATCACTAATGTGGGAATGGGTTTAAAATAGCAAGTGATGATTTCTCTTCTCTCATTAAATCAAATCAAATCCAAAACTTAATTAATAAAGAAGCTTTGGTTTTCTTTAAATAATCTTATTTGATTTGATTGTCCTTAAGAACTAGTTTAGTTGAATGAATCACATGCTTATATTTGATTATCCTCTTTCCAATAATGTTAAATTTGGTATGTAATTTGAATTCATGCATCCATCTTTTCAAAATCAAGTAAAATAAAATGGATTTCATTTATGTAAGCTTATATGTGTTGATTTAATTTAATATATGCAAATCTATTATCACTATTAAATCCAAATGTATTTTCCAAAAGCTTATAAATGAATAATAATAGGTGTTATGATGCTAGTTATAAATACATAAGAAATGCATGTGCTTATAACTTAAGTGTATGAATGTTGAGTTCTCTTTCCTCTATTCATGTGTTGATTTATATAAGATTGAATGGTAATGGGTATATATAAATGATTCAATAAAAAAAATATAAACAATCTTTGCATGGTTTTCTTTCCTCATTTATGTATACATCCATGTGTGTCAAAGAAAAGCAAGTATATAGTCGGACATCCGTGAATAATGAGGCTTTAGTTAGCCCCAAGGAGGTCATTTGATTACCTCACCGGTTTAGCAATGACATGTACTTGCCTATATTTTTGTAATGCGTATATGTATATGTGATTAGTTAATGAAAATCCTATTTACATTAAAATTGCATGCATTCATAATTAACTATGTTATTGAATTAATTAGCCATGTGATTTGGACTTACTTCTTATGTTCAGGTATATGAATTTACATATATTTGAATGTAAATGGGTATATAGTCTTGACATCATGAGAATACGAGGCTTTAGCTAGCTCCATGGAGGTCATTTTGATTACCTCACACCTGGTTTAACAACGGCACATGCCTATTTAATTTCATTCTTATGTCCTTTTGTATAAGAATTTGATAAAGTTTTAATTTAACATGGTTAAATAATTCAATCAAATAAAATATAAATTCTAAACATACATACATTCATCATTTAAGTGTGCTAAATTATATGTATAGATACACTTAGGATTAAGTCATATGCATGTTACATGTGATGGAAAGGAATGATTTAATATATGTCATGTGGTAGTAATTCAATTAAATTAATCTTAAGATGCCTTTCATTTTGAATATGATTATTTAAAGTGAACATAAACTTATTAATTAAATTATTTAATAAGCCATTCACTAAAGAGAACTAAATCAAATTAATATACTTTAGAAAGTGACTTAAGGTAGGGATGAAAGAGGGCAATGCCATTTTCCTCTCTTTATAACACTTGCTAAGTAAAAATGAAACAAATGAAAACAAACAAACTAAAATTCTCAAATCAATTAAACTACTTCAAGTGAAATCAACCTTTCATGTTAAATTGAATCTTTCTACCCTTAGAAAATACAACACTAATGCCTAACAAGACTTACCACACAAGCCTTAATAGATACATTAGAATTAAGTCACCACTTCTAGATCTAAGTTAGGACGGTGTATGATGTGATGTATTTTTTTATTTTGTGATGTATTATTTTAGATTAGATGTTAGGGTATATGCTTCTTAGATTAGATGATAGGCCAATATTAGCTTAATCATTGTTTTTTACAGGAGATTATGTTTAAGGGATGCTTAAAAATAAATGTAAATGCTCTTTTTGTAGGTTACTTATTTCCTTAAGCATAATCTAAGTTAGGACATTTAGCTTACACTTGTAGAGTGCTAAGTCCAAATTATAAATATAATTTCATAGGATTATATGTATAGTTAGCTAACTCTATTTTGTAGGTGTAGTTAGATTTACTTTTCCCACATAAATGTAATTTTGCAATAGTAATTAGGATTAGTGCTTGGATTAGGATGAGCAAGGGCCGAAAGGTTTGTTGCCTTGTGATGCCTTTGAAGAAAGCACCATCGAAATCAAAGAAGGAACCAAATCAGAATTGGAGATAAAAAGAAGCCCTAATATCATTTAATACATTTATAATTATTCTTTCATATTCGGTTGTATAAGGGTAGAGCTCTACTACCCATCTTTTCTCTCTTAGTTGCATGACTACCAATCGGCATTTTATTATTTTATGATAGTTTATATAATTGTTTGATGTTATGTTTGCATTGTGCATTAGGATGGCATGCTTTTCATAGTTTCTTAAAGCTTTAATGTGTGGCTTGGATACAATTAGGCTCTAAGGATAAAAATAACTTTTCTACCCAACTAATCACTCATGACTAAATTTTAAACAACTCATAACCTCATTATAAAGCCTAAGACATAAACAAGATAATTAAAAGATTTAGCAACCCTTAGCTATATAGTTGTATGCTTCACATCATGCATGCATATTCTTTCTCTCTTGAACATGAAGGATCTCCATCTTTGCACGATAAAGAAATGCTTGACCTGTGAGGGCATCTCTTGTGGTGGAAAACACATTCTTCTAGCTGATTTGACCCATAACCTATTTCATCATGCATTTAGAAATAAGAAATCCTAAAGCCTCTATCAAAATGATGTGTCTAAAATGAAATTAAATTTAAAAATATTTTGCATCAATAGATTAAGTTATATGCTCATACCACTCATGCTCTCATCTCTTAGGGAGTGTGTTTCGGACTTTAGTCTCTTTCTAATTAAATAACTACTTAGTTATCTTATAATTCATTAGACTAGAATACATGGTTTTAAAATAATAGGAGGAGTTAGTCCACTCTAGGTGGTTATAAGTCTAAGTCGACAATTTATTCTCTCTTGTGGAGGTAAACCCTTATGTCCACTTATTGCTTAGATTTAGTTCATGCTTTATCTTTTACTAAAGCTCCCTAGATTTAGGATCTGAGGTAGCTATTTCCTTCTGGCTATGAGCATAAATTCTCACTTCTTAGGCATTCCCACAACCTTATATTACTAGATTATAAGCCCTAATAATCTAATTAAATTTTAACTCAAAACATATAAATCTCCTCAACTTAAAAAATTATAAATCCCAACCATAAGATAGATTAGAATGCTCACTAGGCTTCCTAGTATCATGAGCATTTCCAACTTAATTCATTTTGATTCCAAAAATATGTCTTTTCCTTGAACTTTCCCAATTCATTTTCCAAATACAACCAATCATTTGATAGTCTAACCTTGAAATGTTTGGACATGATAATTGTTTACTTTAATCGAGAGTATTCTTAGAAAATTTCATTTCGTAAGAAGTAATTAACTATGGAGGCTAGCCTACATAAGGAACATAATAACCTAGCTTAATATAAACCCTACTTTATTCATTCATGTAAAGTAGGGGAAAAATCTCTAGTACATTTGAAGACCCATCATGCCTTAGGAGTCCTTATTACGTGATTAGGTCCATTATAGGATGATGCCTCTATCTTTCATGATAGTACACCATACCTCAATGTTATACCCGATCAGCTCAAAAAGTACCCCTCCCATATGATCTGTGGTGTCCCCCCCATACATCCAAAAAATAACCATAACTTTCGCCTTGTTGTTCATTGAATCATTTTAACATCATCTTTTCTTTTGGAGTTTGAAGATGTCGATCCTCAAGTAAGTAGAGTTAGACTCATAATGTTGAGATACACGGGTCAACTAGAACATTGGACGTATATGCCACATCCACTAATGAAGTGGCGATTGTGCCCTATCATCCCTAGGAGTAAGTCTTCATTGTTGAATGTAACTTTTAAGTTATCCTTTGAGTGGCAAGCCTCTTCTTTAATAGCAGCCAGCTAAGCTAAGCATATCTTTAGATCAAGTAAGGCCTTGATTAGAGAATCCCTCATCTTTTTGGATAAGATAAGGGGGTCATATATGCTTAACTTAGCTGGAAACTTTCTAAGGTAAACTAGAACATTATAATTAACTCTGGCTTGGTCCTCCATAAGCATATCCATGGGTGGAGTTTCCTATAGAGGGTCTATCTGCTCACTGGAACCAATCACTTGCTTACCCTTATCCAGAGGTGCTACCCTAGGAGGTAGAACTTTGTCACTGTGTAGATTGACTTCAGTGACTTCTTTAAATGATGAGCTTGTAGACAGTTATACCTTTCATCGGGCATACATACAATTTCTTTTATGGGATCCTCAAAGTTAGTTGACTCCAAGTCAATCTCAAGGGGTGAACCTGATTGATTCAAAGAAGGATAGTTCGACTCTGAATCAGAAGGAAAGAATCAGAACTACTAGAGCTATCATTTGTATTTAGACTCATAGAGCATTCAATAAAAATAAAATTAAGAGTATTAGAAGTAGACAATATATAAGTAGAATCAACTTTCTTCATTAATTTCTTTTTGGGTGGAGGTACATAATAAAAATCAAGCAAAGCAAGAGTAAGGAATTTAGTTCCCTAATCGCAGATACAATGCTTCTTCCGATAAGAAGAGCTAAGAAGAGGTGATAGCGCAGTGGAGGGAGTATCGGACTCGGGCGGCTATTATACTCTTGGACTTCCCAAGAAAGTATGGTGAGCTACTGTTGATGTTGGGATGTCACCATCCTCGTTATCCTTTGTAACTAGCAAACCTTCATTAGTGTTGGAGGTTTGAGCTATTTCGTGCACCTACAAGGAAAGCATCTTGATCTTAGAAATGATATTCTTAGAGGTTTGGGATAGGGAGATATCCTAACCTTCTTTAGTCTTAAGATGATCACAAGTATCCCCAAGGATTACTCTAACAAAACTGGATGGTTATTCTAATAAGTATTCCTTAGGGATAACTATGGCTCCCAACTTGTAGCTACCCTCAAGCTAGTCTTTAAAAGTGATACAATCATCTAAGAGATGGCCTAAGATGTGGTGGTAGGGGCAATAGCTAGGATCATTGCTCTTGCACACCTTATCTAGCCTCTTAGGCTTTGGTCCTGAAAGTCAAGTTTGTTTAAGAGATTCTTAAAGATTTTTCTAACTATCTCCCTCATGAATGAATATGGCTTATTCAATATATTGGAAAGAGTAGGTGGAAAGTACTTACCTAGTGATGGATATGAATAACACCACTGCTTTGAGGTGGTGGAAATGGTCATTGTGGTATGATTGGTGGTGGCGAGGTGGTGGTAAATAAGGTCGCTAAGCTTGTAGTCTCTCATACTAAACTCGCTAGCTACTTCCCTTTGTCCACTAACACAACTGTCCCTGGCTTCTTCTCAAACACCTTCACTTGGGCCTAGATGATTAGTTGAGAAAAGGCAATTGTTTTCTTCCTCTTGTAGGTTAGTTGCCTTATTGATTAATTTCTTGAATGTTTTAATGGTAAAGCTCTTAAGCATGAAAGTGACAGGGCCATGGATATTCTTGAGAAGAATCAAAATGGCATGTTGTTCGGATAGCTGTGATTCACATTTCATGCTCAGGTTGTGCCACTTGAGAATGTAATCAATAAGGGACTCATTGAGTTTCTCTTTCAATGAGGTCACCTATAGTCACCCTCTGAGCTCTAGCAAACCTCTTGATGAAGAGGTGCTCCAACTCAAAGAAAAGTCTTCACAAACTATTTGGCGTTCCAATCAAATGCAATACCCAATGACTACTAAAAATGCGAGGAGTGCATTGCTACCACCGGTTGCGACTCTAAAGTGTGCAATGTGTTATCGTGGGTTCCCACTACCATCAAAGAACTTGAAGGATGGTGGCACAAAACCTTAAATAAAATAGAAACTAAATAAAAACCTAAACCTAAAAAATAAACTTAAAAATAAAACTAAAAAAATAAATAAAAAATAAAACCTAAACCCTAAACTAAAAATATCCTAAACCTAAAATAAACAAAATAAAATAAACATAAACCTAAACAAAAATAAATAAAACCTAAACCTAAACCTAAACCCAAACCTAAATAAAATAAAATAAACTAAAATAAACCTAAACCTAACCTAAGAATAAACCTAAAATCTAAACCTAAAAAACTAAAATGAAAACCAAAACCTAAATCTAAAAATAAAAAATAAAACCTAAACCTAAAAAATAAAATAAAAATAAAACTATACTAAAAACTAAACAAAACTTAAACCTAAACCAAAAAAAATAAATTAAAATAAAAACCTAAATTAAAATAAATAAACTAGACAAAATAATAATAAAAAATAAACCTAAATAAAAATAAAAAATAAAATAAACTAAAATAAATCAAAAATAAACTAAATAAACCTAAACTTACGAGTTTACTTAATTAAAAAAAACCTTAAACCCTAAACCTGAAACCCTAAATCCTAAACTATAAACTGTAACCTTAAACCATAAAACTAATCCTAAACCTTAAACCCTAATCCTACAAACTGAAACCCTAAAAAACCCTAAACTCTATACTTTAAACCCTAACCTTAACCCTAAACCCTATACCCTAAACCCTAAAAGCCTAAACCCTAAAACCCTAAACCCTAAACCCTAAAAATACTAAACCCTAAACCCTAAGCTAACCCTAAGCCTTAAACCATAAACTCACAACCCTAAACCCTAAAATTGTAAACCCTAAACCCTAAACATAAAGACAACCCATTCGTTTGAGCATCTCCTCTCTCCTTAATATTTTGGGTGCTTTGGTGAATTTTATTTCTCCTGTGGAGGCGTGTCCCCTCTATGGCTTTTTGTGGCAATTTTGGTTGTTTCTTCCATTTTGGCAATTTCGATCAGCATTTGGCTTCTCCTGTCAGTCACTACTGTTGATCATGGTTGCAATTTTTACTTCCTCATGGGGAAATCCTAATAATTTGGCTGCTCCCATTAATGTTTCTAGCTCTTTAGGGGTTTCTAGCTTCAATCCATCATTGGCTTTGAAATCATTGGAGGATGTTCCTGCTAGTAAGGCTTATTGTGCTAGTGAGTCTCTCGAGCTTATTTTGACTTCCTTCCGTGTACCCATGATAATGTGTTCGATTAGATTATGGAAAGGCTTGCAAATCCTTTTGAATTTATATTGGTGGGTAAATTTACTGCATCATCCAACTTTGAAGAATATTCAATCTTTCTTCCATAGCTTGAAAATCTTTGAAATTTTTTCTATCAAATTGATCAATTCCTGTGATGTATTAATCTAGCTTTCCAACAATTTGGATTACACTATGTTTTTTCTCATCACTCATATTTTGTTTTCAAATTTTAGATGAGATTGTTGAAATGGATGCCTCTTTTTGATATTTAAGAGGAGTCTCCTATTATTTCAGTTTAGATCTTCCTTCCCAATCTACATGTCCATTTCATTAATCATGAATATTTTTTGCTCTGGTGTACTATTTGGTTGTCCTCTTCAAGGTGATCAGGCGATTGTTTCTAATACCAGGCCCTCTATTTCTGGATTCTAGTCTAGTTGGATATAACTAAAAATTTCCCAAGGAAGTTTAGCTAGGATCAAAGAAATATGGATATTTACAAAAGGTGGAATTTTAGAATTTTCTTATTTTTTTCTCCCATCGTAAAACTCATGGTCATGGGCTTTCGGATTATTTTGTGGTTCACCCTCACCTTAAGAAACCAAAAATTAGTTAATAATAATTTGGATCCCAACCTTAAGGTTCCCTCGATTAAAGCACAAAATTCTGCTACTATGGACATTTCTTTACTTGAAACCAAGAGACATAATATTGATCCACCCACTGTTCCTATAGAGAATGTTGTGGTTCTTAAACCTTATCAGTTTTTGGATGCCAGTCATATTAATAAGGATGCCTTACCCTTCAATGATTCTATACAGTTGAATGCTTTTGATATTGGTAATAATATGGCTAATAATATGTTTTTGAAACTTATGGATGATGATTCTGTCTCAAATGATTCAATTCCTACTTTTATGCCACCATTAATTTATGAGAATGTGATCCTAAATGAGGGTTTGAATGGTGAGCAAACTAATGAAACGGCTTCTAATTCTAACTTGGGCACTTATGCTTTAAATGGTAATCCCTTTCCTGCCTCCTTTTCTAATGTTGAACTAATTCTAATTTGGCATTTCAACCTAATACTGATTTGGAAGAGGGTGAAGTGGCTTGCAATGATGCTTTAAATGTGCAAATTTCCTCCAAAAATAACCCAAAACAATCTCTCTCGGATGGTGATGTATCTAGCAAAAACAATTTGATTTTTTTTGAATAGTCCTTATGTTATGTAGATTTTGGATGATTTATCCCAAGTTGTGAATGTTAAGATTACTTATGATAATTTTACTTATTTTGGTTCCTTTGTTTATGTTTCTTGTAATAGAAACAGTTGATGCATTCTTTGGGAGAAACTTATTAGTTTTTCTTCTTCTCTTGATGCTCCTTGGTTTATGGGTAGAGATTTTAATACTATCTTTTCTTCCTCTTAAAGTGTTGGTGGAAATGTTCCTAACTTATTTTATATGGAATGTTTTAATAACATGATCCTTAAATGTCATCTTACGACATTGGCTTTCTGGGTCTCAATTTACATGGAATAATTAGAGACTATGGCAAAGGCTTGATAGTGTTCTTTTTAATCATCCGTGGATTAATCTTTTCCCTATTAATTTTGTGGAGCACTTGAGAAAAATCCTATCAGGCCATTCTCCCTTGCTTATTAATGTTAATTTTAATGCTAACAAATCCTTCCCCTATCCCTTTTCATTTCCAAAATATGTGGCTTATGGATGATAGATTTTTCAATGTTGATGCTAGTAATTGGGGAGAACCTCTCCATCCTGATGACTCTATTTTTGGGATGAAGAGATTGTGGTTCAAATTAAAAAGACTTAAACAATACCTTTCTTGGTGGAATAAACACTATTTTAAGTATCTTTTTGTCAATATTAATAAAATGGAGAATGAGGTGATCGCTTTGGAAGATGTTGTTGTTAATGATCCTTCTAAAATTCAAATGTTGGCTCAAGCTAAAGATAGGTTGACATATTTTTAAGATATGGAGGAGACTTATTGGTAGCAAAAAGCTTCTATGAAATGAATCTCTGATGGTGATCACAATATCAAATATTTCCATGCCATGGTTAAAAATAAAAAAAAGCTATAAACCATACTCATAAAATTAAAATTCATGATGGAGTTTGGTGTTTAGATAAAAAGGAGCTTGTAGAGTCTGTTGCCCTTTTTTATAAAGAGGTTCTGAATAAAAATGTTGCTTATGATGATATTTCTTGGCCCAAAGTTATTTCTAATCTTATTTTGGATGTGGATAACAATATGCTTTCTTCCTTACCTTCTGAGACTGAAATTTCTAAAATTTTGTAGAGTATGAATAATGACTCAGTGGCTGGGCCTGATGGTTATACTACTTTTTTTTTTAAAAATGTTGGATTTCCATTAAAGAGGACATAATTAAAGCAGTTCTTATTTTTTTTAGGGTAATATCCTTCCCAAATATTTTGCTACGCCTTCATTGTTTTAATTCCTAAAAAAGACAATCCTGATGTTTGGTGTGATTTTAGGCTGATTAGCCTTTGCTCTTTTTTTAATAAAATTATCTCTAAGATTTTGGCTAAAAGATTGAGCATCTTGCTCACTAAAATTATCTCCCCCAATCAATTCGGTTTTGTTAAAGGGAGATCTATTTCTGATAATGTTCTTTTAGCATAAGAGATGATCCATGATTTGAATGCCAAAGTTCACGGTGGAAACACGCTTTTAAGCATGACATTCCAAAGTCTATGATAACATTGGTTGGGTTTACCTATATAAAATTTTGGCTTTATTTGGGTTCTCTAATCAATTTATTGCTTTAATTAAGAATGGGATTGAGAATTCTTGGTTTTCTATGCTTCTTAATGGTGAAGTGCATGGTTTTTTCTCCTCTTCTCATGGGCTATGGAAAGGTGACACTCTTTCTCCTGCTCTTTTCATTATTGCTGTGGACTATCTTTCTAGATGTCTTGAGCATATGAATAGTTGAATGAGTAACGTGTTCTATAGAACCATTGGTGGGTTTCCCATTTCTCACCTTAGTTTTGCTGATGATTTCATTATATTTTGCAATGCCTCCACTCATTACATTAAGAAATTATGTAAGTTCTTAATTCATTTTGGTAGGGAGAGTGGCTTGATTATCAATCCTAATAAAAGTTTTTTTATTACTAGCTCTTCTATCACTTTATCTAAATCGATGTTATCAGAAATATTATGGGTTTCTCTCATCAAAATCTTCCTATCAAGTATCTGGGGACTTTCTTATATAGATGCATGAAAAGATCTTCTTTATTTAATGAAGTTATTTAGAAAATAAATAAGAAAACCTCCTCTTGGGAATTTCATTTACTCTCCTTTGGTACTAGACTTATCTTGATCAAAAGTACCCCTTTGCACTCTGCCAATGTATCTCTTGTCTACTATTATCTCTACCCGTTCTATTATTAAAAGGATTAGTAGACTTTTTAATAAATGTTTTTGGGGATCTAATACATTTACCAAAAGATTACATTGGGCTAGTTGGCATAACTGTTGTGGTATTAATAATGAAGGTGGCTTGGGTTTCTAAACCTTAGAGGATTCTATTAATTATTTTTCTTATAAAATGTTGTGGAACTTTATAAATAAAGAGCTTACTAGTCAAAGTTGATGCATGCTAAATATTATCAGGGAAAACACACCATCATTAGTGTTTTCAAATCTAGGGATTCTCTTATTTGGAGAAGACTTTGTAGTTTCAAATGGAGTGCTAAGAATTTAATTTATTGGGGTATCAATTTTGGTTCCTCATTTTTTGGCAAGACAATTGGCTTGGTCGTCTCTATTGATTCGCCTCGCATCTCATTCCATTATGGTGCTTAAGGTTCATCAGTTAATTAATAATAATAATTGGGATGTGGCTCAATTTAATAACCTTGTCCCTAATATGATCATCAAGAAAATCCTTAAAATTTTCCCTCACCCTAATGAACCCCACAAATTCTTTTCAAAATTTCTTTTTTTTCAGATTTTATTTTTAAGGATGTGTGGCATTTTATCAGATTTAAATATCAAGAGTCCTTGGTTTTTACTAAAATCCTGAATAATAGTATCCCTATTTCATTCTCGATCTTAACTTGGCACATTCTTAAGCATTATATCCCTGTGGATGCTAAACTTTTGAAAAAAGCACTGTTGCTATCACATTGAAAGTGTAGATCATGTTTCTATGAATGGCTATTGCTAGTAGAATGTGGAACGGTATGATAATATTATTAATACTTTCCACTTTAATGGTTCATTTTCTATTATGCAACTCCTTGAAGCATGATTCTCTCATACTTCTAAGGGTCATGTTAAAATTGTATTAGCTATTACTATTTTTTGGTATATTTGGATGGATAGAAATGATGCAAAGCACTTTAATATTCCTATGAATTATAATCGTATCATTGGTAGATCCAAATATAAAATTTTGTTTCATTTCAAAGCAAATCTTTTTACTCACTCTAATTTTAAAGGGTACAAGTCTGTGGCCTTGAAATTGGGGATTAACCTTCCTCCTTGTAATGTCTCTCCTACCCAGAAAAGGAGATGAGGAAGTTTGCTGCTGCTTACATGGACTTTATTTTGTGGATTACTATTTCTATTTTCCTTTGCTTGCTTTCCTTAACTATTGTATTAGTTAAGGGGCATATCTCTTTAGTACTTTTTGTAGCTTTTTGAGGATTAGCTTAGAGATTTGCCTCCTCCAAGGACTTTGTACCTTTTCTTTGTCGCAATAAAATTTCACTAATTTCCCTAAACAAAAACCCTAAATCCTAAAACCCTAAACCCGAAACCTAAAACCAGAAACCTAAAACCATAAACCCTAAAACCTAAAGCCTAAACCCTAAGCTCTAAAACCTATAACCCTAAAACTTAAACCCTAAACCCCAAACCCTCAACCTTAAAATACTAAACACTAAACCCCAAACCCTAAACCCTAAACCCTAAAAACTAAAAACCTAAAAACCTAAACCTAAACTAAATTAAACCTAAAATAAATAAATAAAAAAACCTAAACCTAAATAAAATAAAAAAATATAAAAAAATAAAAACCTAAACTAAAACCTAAACCTAAACCTAAACCTAAACATAAACTTAAAAATAAAAAAAATAAAAACTAAACTAAAATAAAATAAATAAAAACCTAAACAAAACTAAAAATTAAAATTAACCTAAAAATAAAAAAAACATAAATAAAATAAAAACTAAACCAAAATAATAATAAAATAAACTTAAATAAAAAAACCAAATAAAACTTAAACCTAAAAAATAAACCAAAAAAATAAAACCTAAAAATAAATAAAAAATAAAACCTAAACCCAAAACTAAAAAAAAAATCTGAAGCTAAAATAAATAAAATAAAATAAACCTAAACCAAAACTAAAATAAATAAAACCTAAACCTAAACCTAAAAGAAACTAAACCTAAACCCTAAACTAAATAAAAGAAAATAAACTAAAAATAAACATAAATCTAAACAAAAAATAACACCTTAAAATAAACCTAAAATAAAAACCCAAAACCTAAACATAAAAAAATAAAATAAAAACATAACCCTAATCCAAAAAATAGAAAATACAGCCTAAACATTAAAAATAAAACAAAACCTAAACCTAAACCTAAACATACAAAATAAACTAAAATAAATAAACCTAAAATAAAAAAACTAAAATAAATAAAAATAAAAATAAAATAAACTAAAATTAATAAAAAAATAATCTAAATAAACTAAATATGCATAAACCTACGAGTTTATTTAATTTAAAATTTTCGTAAAAAAATAAAAATAAATAAATAAACCCTAAACCCTAAATCCTAAATGCTAAACCCCAAAACCCAAAACCCAAAACCCTAAACCCTAAAACCTTTAACCTTTAACCCTTAACACTAAACCCCAAACCCTAAACCCTAAAATATAAAACCCTAAACCCTATACCCTAAACCCTATACCTCTAACCCTTAACCCTAAATCCTAAACCCTAAACCCTAAACCCTAAACCCTAAACCCTAAACCCTAAAAACCTAAATATTTAAACTTAAACTAAATAAAATCTAAAAAGTAAAATAAATAAAATAACTAAAACAAAAATAAAATAATAAAATAATATAAAATGAAAACATAAACGGAAACCTAAACCTAAACCAAAACCTAAACATAAAAATAAAATAAAATAAAATATAAAAATTATACAAAAATAAAATAAATAAAAAGCAAAACCAAACTAAAAAAATTAAAAACCTAAATAAAATAAAAACTAAAGCTAAAATAAAAATAAAATAAGCCTAAAATAAAATAAAATAAAAACTAAATAAAAACTTAAACCTAAAAAATAAACTAAAAATAAATAAAAAAATAAAACCTAAACCCTAAACTAAAAAAAAACCTAAACCTAAAATAAAAATAAATTAAACCTAAGCCTAAACTAAAATAAACTAAACTAAAATAAAGAAAACCTAAACCTAAACCTAAATTGAATAAAATAAAATAAACTGAAAATAAACCCAAAACTAAATTAAAAAATTTAACCTAAAAATAAACCTAAAATAAATACCTAAAATTTAAACTTAATAAAATAAAATAAAAACTTAAACCTAAAACTTAAAATAAAAAATAAAACTAAAAGATATAAAATAAATTAAAAATAAAACTAACCTAAAAAGTAATCCTAAAACTAAACCTAAGAAAAATTAAAATAAAAATCCTAAACTAAAATAAATAAACCTCAAATAAATAAACTAAACTAAATAAAAATTAAAATGAACCTAAATCAAAATAAAATTAGAATAGACTAAATTAACCTAAACCTACTAGTTTACTTAATTTAAAAAAATTAAAGAAATAAAAAAAATAAAAATAATAAAAAAACCCTATCCTAACCCATAAAACTAACTCTAAACCCTAGCTCAACACCCTAAACCATAAACCCTAAAACCCTAAACCGTAAACCCTAAACCCTAAACCCTAAACTGTAAACCTTAAACCCTAAACCCTCCCTAAACCCAAAAACCTACAACCCTAAACCCTAAGCCCTAAACCCAAACCCTAAATCCTAAACATAAACAAAATAAAACCTAAACATATAATAAATAAACCTAAACCTAAACCTAAATAAAAATAAAAATAAACCTAAATCAAAATAAATAATAAAATTACCAAAAATAAATAAAAAATAAACTAAATAAATCTAAACCTACCTGTTTACTTTATTTAAAAAATAGTAATAAATTTAAAAATAAAACCCTAACCCTAAACCCTAAACCTACCTAAACCCTAAACCCTAAAACCTATAACTTAAACCATAAACCTCAACCCCAAACCCTTAACCCTAAACCTAAACCTTAAACCCCAAACCCTAAACCCAAAACCCTAAAAACCTAATAACCTAAACCTAAACTAAATAAAATCTATAAATAAAATAAATAAATAAACCTAAACTTAAATAAAATAAAAAATAAAATAAAAATCTAAACTAAAACCTAAACCTAAACCTAAACATAAACTAAAACATAAACTAAAAAATAAAATAAAATAAAAAATAAAAACTAAAATAAAATAAAATAAAATAAATAAAAACCTAAACTAAACTAAAAAATAAAAAAAACCTAAAAAAAAACTAAATAAAATAAAAACTAAACATAAAATAAAAATAAAATAAACCTAAAATAAAGTATAATAAAAAATAAATAAAAACCTAAACCTAAAAAATAAACATAAAAATAAATAAAAGCAAAAAATAAACCTAAAATAAACAAAATAAAATAAACCTAAACCTAAACTAAAATAAACTAAACTAAAAGAAATAAATCCTAAACCTTAACCTAAAATAAACAAAACCTAAACCCTAAACTAAATAAAATAAAATAAACTAGAAATAAACCTATACCTAAACTAAAACTATACCTAAAAAAACCTAAAATAAAACCTAAAACCTAAACCTAGAAAAGTAAAATAAAACTAAAACTTCAACCTAAAATAAAAATAAAAAACTAAACTTAAACTAAAATAAAATAAACTAATAAAAAAATTAAACCTTAACCTAAACCTAAAAACAAACTTACTTAAACAAACCTAAAATAAATAAAGAAAACTAAATAAGAATAAAAGTAAACCTAAATAAAAATAAAAAATAAACCTAATAACTAAAATCCTAGACCTAAACAAAATAAAACCTAAAAATAAAATAAATAAATAAAATCTAAACTTAAATAATATTGAAAAGTAAAATTAAATAAAAACCTAAACTAAAACCTAAACCTAAACCTAAACCTAGAAATAAAATAAACTAATAAAATAAAAAAAATAAAATAAATAATAACTTAAACTAAACTAAAATGTAAAATAAATATAAATAAAATAAAAACTAAACTTAAAATAAACAAAAATTATAATTAACCTAAAATAAAATAAAATAAAAACTAAATAAAACTTAAAACTAAAAAATAAACCTAAAAATAAAAAAAATTAAAACCTTAACCCTAAACAAAAAGAAAACCTAAACCTAAAATAAAAATAAAATAAATAAAATAAAGTACACCTAAACATAAAATAAATAAAATAAACTAAAACAAATAAAACCTAAACCTAAACCTAAAATAAACTAAACCTAAACTTAAACCTAAACTAAATAAAATAAAATAAACTAAAATTAAACCTAAGCCTAAACTAAAAAATAAAACCTAAAAAAGAAACCTAAAATAAAAACCTAAACCTAAAAAAATAAAATAAAAACCTAAACTTAAAAATAAAAAAAATAAAACCTAAAGCTAAAAAATATAATTAAAATAAAACTCAACTAAAAAATAAACCTAAACCTAATAAATAAACTAAAATTAAAAACCTAAAGTAAAATAAATAAACCTAAAATAAATAAAAAAACCCTAACCCTAAACCCTAAATTCTAAACCCTAAACTTACAACCCTAAACCCTAAAACCTAAAACAAACCTAAATAAAATCTAAAACTAAATAAATCAATAAACCCAAGCCTAAATAAAATAAAATAAAACCTAAACTAAAACCTAAACTTAAACCTAAACCCAAACCTAAACCTAAATTTAAAAATAAAATAAAACATAAAATAAAAACTAAACTAAAATAAAATAAATAAAAGATGGAACTAAACTAAAAAATAAAATAAACCTCAAAATAAAAAATATAAATAAATTGAAAACTAAGCATAAAATAAAAATAAAATAAACTTAAAACAAAATAAAATAAAAACTAAATAAGAACCTAAACCTAGAAAATGGGTATATAGATTTTAGATATGTTTAGTATATGAATTTACATATGTTTGAAAGCAAATGGGTATATAGTCTGGACATCCCAAGAATACGAGGATTTAGCTAGCTCCAAGGAGTTCATTTGATTACCTCACTTCTTTGGTTTAACAATAGCACAAGACTATTTAATTTCATTCTTATGTCATTTTTGTATAAGAATTTGGATAAAGTTTTAAATTAATATGTTTAAATAATTCAATCAAATAAAATATAAATTCTAAGCATACACATACATTCCTCATTTAAGTGAACTAAAATATGTTGCATGTATAGATACACTTAGAATTAAATCATAAGCATGTTACATGTGATGGAAAGGATTGATTTAATATATGTCATGTGGTAGTAATTCAATTAAATTAATCTTAAGATGCCTTTCATTTTGAATTGGATTATATAAGGTGAACCTAAACTTAAGTTTAATTAAATCATTTAATAAGCCTTTCACTAAAGAGAACTAAATCAAATTAATATACTTTAGAAAGTGACTTAAGATAGGGATGAAAGAGGGCAATCCTCTTTTCCTCTCTTTATACCACTTAGTTGTTAAGTGTAATCAAATGAAACAAAAGAAAACACAAATTAAAATTCTCAAATTAATTAAACTACTTCAAGTGAAATCAACCTTTCATGTTAAATTGAATTCTTCTACACATAGAAAATACAACACTAATGCCTAACAAGACTTACCACGCAAGCCTTAATACACACATTAGAATTAAGTCACCACTTCAAGCTCTAAGTTAGGACGGTGTATGATGCGGTGTATGTCTTCTTTCATGATGTATTATTTTAGATTAGATGTTAGGGTGTATGCTTCATAGACTAGATGATTGGCCAATATTAGCCTAATCAAGTTCTCTACAGGTGATTATGCTTAAGGAATGCTTAAAAATAAATGTGAATACTCTTTTTACAGGTTGCTTAAAGCCTTAAGCCTAATCAAAGTTGGGCTTAGTTATGCATGTAGGGTGTTAAGTCCAAAATTTGGAATTATTTATATAATTAGCTATGGAGGATTAGATTTAGCAAGGACAAAAGATTAAAGACTTTGTCCTATGATGCCTTTGAAGCAAGCACAAACAAATTAAAGAAGGAACCAAATAAAAAATGGAGATATGAAGAAAGAAGACCCCCATAACATTTAATACAATTATAATTATTCTTTCATATTCCAGGTTGTATAAGGGTAGAGCTTGGCAACCCATCTTTTCTCTCTTCGGATTGTACGATAGTACCCGACCAAACTATCCTTTTATTCTTTTATGATAGTTTATATAATTGTTTAATGTTATGTTTACATTATGCATTAGGATGGCATGCTTTTCATAGTTTCTTAAATGATTGATGGTTTAATGTGTATCTTGGATAAGGTTAGGCTCTTTAGATAAAAATAACTTTTTTACCCAACTAATCACTCATAACTAAATTTTAAACAACTCATAACCTCATCATAAAGCCTAAGATAAAAATAAGATAATTAAAAGATTTAGCAACCCTTTAGTTGTATGGTTGTATGTTTCACATCATGCTTGCATATTCTTTCTCTCTTGACCCATTATAGTTCTAATCCTTTCTTTTCTGATTTAGAATTGAACTATCCTTCTCTGAATCAATCAGGTTCACCTCTTGAGATTGACTTGGAGCCAGCTGACTCTGAGGATTCCAAAGGAGAAGTTATAGGTATGTTCATCAAGGTAGAAGTTCCCACATGCTCATCATTCTAAGAAGTCATTGAAGTCAACTTACACAGTGGTAAAGTTTTACCTTATAAAGTAGCACCTCAGGATTAGGGTAAGCAAGTCATTAGTTCTAGTGTGCTGATAGCCCCTCCATAGGATGCTCTACCCATGGATACACTTTTGGAGGACCAAGAGATGATTACACCTTTCCAGCCTAAGTTAAGCATATATGATGCCCTTGTCTTATCTAAAAAGATGAGGGAATTTCTAATCAAGGCCTTACTTGATCTAGAGATATACTTAGCTTGACCGCCACTAAAGAGAAGGCATACCACTCAAAGGATATCTTAGGAGTTAGACTCGGTGATGAAAACTTACTCCTAGAGATGACTGAGCACAATCTCCTCTTTACATTATAGTGGATGCTGGCAGATATAGGCTATCCAAAGTTTTGGTTGACCCAGGTGTACCAACATTATGAGTCTAAGAACCCTTACCTACTTGAGGATTGACATCTCCAAACTGTAAAAAGAAAAGGATGATGTTGAGAGGATTCAATGAATAAGATGAGAGGGCTTTATGTTATTTATTTTGGATGCATGGGGCATTTTTAAGGTGATCAGTACTACATGGAGGTATGATGTACTATCTTGAAAAGTAGAGACATCACCCTATAATGGAGCAAATTATGTAATAAGGACTCTTAAGGCATTGCCAATGTACTAGCAATTTTTCCCCTACTTTACATGCATGAATTAAGTAGGGTTTATATTAAACCAATTTCTTAAGTTCCCTATGGAGGTAAGCCTCCATAGTTAATTACATCTTAGCAAATGAATTTTTCTAAGAATACTCGACATTAAAGTAGACAATTATCATCTCCAAACATTTGAAGGTTAGACTATCAAAGGATTAGTTGTATTTGGACTATCAATTGGGAAAGTTCAAGGAGAAGACTTATTTTTGGAATCCAAATGAAATAAGTAAGAAATGCTCATGATACTAGGAAGCTTAGTGAGCATTCCAATCTATCTATCGCTTTGGGCTTTATAATTTTGAGGTTTAGAAGATTTATATATTTTGAGTTAAAATTTTATTAGATTACTAGGGCTTATAATCCACCAACACAAGGTTGTGGGAATACTTAAGAGGTGAGGATTTATGCTTGTAGCCTAAAGAAAATAGATATCTCGAGATCCTAAATCAAGGGATCTTTAGTATAAGCTAAAGCATGACCTAAATCTAAGCTGTGGTCATTAGTGTTTTCCTGTACAAGTGAGAATAAATTGTTTGACTTTTGGACTTATAATTGCTTGGAGTGGCTAGCTAACTCCTCCTATGATTTTAAAACTAAGTAGTCTAGTTTTATTAATTGCAAGATAGCCATGGTAGTTATTTAATTAGAAAGAGACTAAAGTCCTAAACACACTCCTATGAGACTAGAGCATGAGTGGTATGAGCATATGACTTAATCTATAGATGTAAAATCTTTTCAAATTTTATTTCATTTTAGACACATCATTTTGATAGAGTCTTTAGGATTTCTTATGCCTAAATGCATGATGAAATAGGTTATGGGTCAAATCCTAGAAGAAGGTGTTCTCCACCACAATGGATGCCCTCATAGGTCAAGCATTCCTTTATGGTGCAAGGATGGAAATCCTTCATGTTCAAGAGAGAAAGAATATGCATGCATGATGTGAAACATATAGCCATACAGCTAAGGTGTTTCTAAATCTTTTAATTATCTTCTTTATGTCTTAGGCTTCATAATGAGGTTATGAGTTGTTTAAAATTTAGTTTTGAGAGATTAGTTAGGTAAAATAGTTATTTTTTTCCTAAGAGCTTAATCGTATCCAAACCACACATTAAAGCATCAATCATTTAAGAAACTATGAACAGTATGCTATCCTGATCATAATGTAAACATAACATCCAATAATTATATAAACTATCATAAAAGAATAAAAGGTCAGTGCCTTTGGGTACTGTCATACAACCCGAAGAGAGAAAATATGGGTAGCCGAGCTCTACCCTTATACAATCGTGAGTATGAAAGAATAATTATAATCTTATTAAATGCTATGGGGGTCTTCTTTCTTTATATCTCCATTTCTGATTTGGTTCCTTTTTTGATTCGGATGGTGCTTGCTTCAAAGGCATCATAGAGCACTCCAGGACAAAGCCTTTTTGCCACTGCTCATCCTAATGCCTGATAGCACTAATCCTAATTCTTATTGCAAAAATTACATATATGTGGGAAAAGTAAATCTAACTACACCTATAAAATAAAGTTTAGCTAAATATACATATAATCCCAAGCAATTGTATTTATAATTTGGACTTGGCACCTACACATGAGTAACTAAGCCCACTCCTAACATGGATTATGCTTAATGATTTAAACAACTTGCAAAAGAGCATTCTCATTTATTTTAAGCATTCCTTAAGCACAATCCCTTATAGAAAACATGATTAAGCTAATATTGACCAATCATCCTACAAAGCATACACCCTAACATCTCTTTAACAAATGGATTATTAAATGATTTAATAAATCCTAAGTTTTGGTTCACTTTAAATAATCCTATTCAAAATGTAAGGCATCTTAAGATTAATATAATCGAATTACTACCACATGACATATATTAAATCATTTCTTTCCATTACATGTAACATGCATATGATTTAATCCTAAGTGTATCTATACATGCAATATATTTTAGCACACTTAAATGATGAATGTATGTGTATGTTTAGAATTTATATTTTATTTGATTGAATTATTTAAACATATTAATTTAAAACTTTATCCAAATTCTTATGCGAAAAGGACGTAAGAATGAAATTAAATAGGCATGTGGCATTGTTAAACCAAGGAAGTGAGGTAATCAAATGACCTCCTTGGAGCTAGCTTAAGCTTCGTACTCTCTGGATGTCTAGACTATAAACCCATTTTCATTCCAATATATGTAAATTCATATACATAAACATAGGAAGTAATCTCCAAAATCATATGGCTAGTTAATTCAACCACTTAGCCAATTATGAATGCATGCATTTTTAATGTAAAATGGGATTTTTATTTACTAATCACATATACGTGTACATGTACAAAGATATAGGAAAGTACATGTCATTGTTAAACCAAGAAAGTGAGGTAATCAAATGACCTCTTTGCGGCTAACTAAAGCCTCATATTTCTAAGATGTCAGACTACATACTTGCTTTCTTGGACACATGGATGTATACATGAATGAGGGAAAAAACATGCAAAGATTGTATATTTTGTTTGATTGAATCATTTATATATATGATTTAAAGCTCTATCCAAATTCAAATGTTGAAATACATAAGAATGAAATGAAATTGGTACATTCCATTATTACACTAGGGAAATGAGGTAATCAAATGACCTCCTTGAGGCTAGCTAAAGCCTCATGTTCTCGTGGATGTCTAGAGTACATACCCATTACCATTCAATCTTATATAAATCAACACATTAATAGAGGAAAGAGAAGTCAACATTCATACACTTAAGCTATAAGCACATGCATTTATTATGTATTTATAACTGGCATCATAACATATATTATTATTCATTTATAAGCTTTTGAAAAATACATTTGGATTTAATAGTTATAATAGCCATGCATATATTAAATTAAATCAACACATGCAAGCTTAAGTGTTACACAAAGGAAATCCATTTCATTTTACTTGATTCTGAAAAGATGGATGCATGAATTCAAATGAAATACCAAATTTAACATGATTGGAAAGAGGAAAATCAAATATTAGCATGTGATTCAGTCAACCAAACTAGTTCTTAAGGAAAATCAAATCAAATAAGCTTATTTAAATCAAACCAAAGCTTCTTTATTAGTTAAGTTTTGGATTTGGTTTGATTAAAGTGGAGAAGAGAAATCCTTAACTTATTATTTTAAACCCATTAGTGATTTAATTTAATTTAAGGAAATGTAATTAAGTTGATTTTGTGGATTAATTTAAGAAATGTAATCAAATCAAATATTATCATGTTAATTAAGTTGATTTTTAGGTTTTAATTTAGTTTAGGTTTAGGTTTTTCTTTTTTTGTTTAGTTTTAAGATTGGTTTAAGTTTAATTTATTTTTTAGGTTTAGGTTTATTTTTTTTAGTTTAGTTAATTTAGTTTAGTTTAGGTTTATTTATTTTATTTATTTTAGGTTTAGGTTTTTTTAGTTTAGGGTTTTTATTTCATTTTATTTTTATTTTTTAGGTTTAAGTTTTATTTATTTTATTTTTTTAGGTTTTATTTAGTTTAGGTTTTTAAGTTTTAGGGTTTAGGGTTTAGGTTTAGGGTAGGCAGGGTCACTAGGGTTTAGGGTGTAAGCATAGGTCAGTTAGTTTGGGATGATTTAGGAGTGGATTTAGGGTCTAGTGCTTTTAAAAAAAATTAAGTAAACCAGAGGTTTAGGTTTATTTAGTTTATGTAGCTTATTTTTTATTTAATTTAAATTATTTTATTTTTATTTTATTAGGTTTATTATTTTATTTAGTTTATTTATTTTAGGTTTATTTATTTAGTTTAGGATTTTTATTTTAGTTTATTTTCTAAGTTTAGGTTTTATTTATGTTTATTTTTTTAGTTTATTTTATTTTATTTTATTTTTAGATTTAGGTTTAATTTTTTTCCTTTTAGGTTTAGGTTTAGGTTTTATGGTTTTAGGTTTTATTTTTTTTTACCTTGGTTTTATTTTTATTTTTTATTTTTTTATTTTTTTAAAATTAAAATCTGGTAGGTTTAGATTTATTTAGTTTATTTATTTTAGTTTATTTTAATTTTAATTTAGTTTATGTATCTTAAGTTTATTTATTTTAGTTTAGGTTTTTTATTTTAGTTTATTTTTTAGGTTTAAGTTCAGTTTAGGTTTATGTTGATTTTTATTTAGTTTATTTTATTTTTTAGGTTTAGGTTTTTTTAGGATTAGGTTTTTATTTTATTTTTTAGGTTTAGGTTTTAGGTTTTTATTTTAGGTTTAATTTTTTAGTTTTATTTTTAGGTTTATGTTTATTTTAGTTTATTTAATTTTATTTAGTTTAGTTTAGGTTTAGATTTTATTTTTAAATTTAGTTTATTTTAGTTTAGGTTTAGTTTATTATATGTTGTTTATTTCATTTTATTTTAGGTTTAGTGTTTTTAGTTTATTGTTTAGGTTTTATTTTCTATTTATTTTTTGGTTTTATTTTTATGTATATTTTTTAGGTTTAGGTTTTTACTTAGTTTTAAATTTATTTTATTTTAAGTTTATTTAATTTTATTTTATCTTTAGTTTTTATTTTATTTGTGTTTTTAATCTTAGGTTTTTTTTTTTATTTTAATTTAGGTTTTTATTTATTTTATTTCAGTTTATTTTTATTCATTTATTTTTTTTGTTATTTTCAATTTAGGTTTAGGTTTTAGGGTTTTATTTTATTTTATTTTCATATTTTATGGTTTAAGTTTTATTATTTATTTTATTTTAGGTTTTATTTAGTTTAGATGTTTAGTGGATCAGGGTCTGGAATGGTTGGGTTTGGGATTTAGGGTCCAAGGTCAGGATGGTCTGGTAGGGGTAGGCCCAGGGCCTAGTGGCTGGTTTAGGGTTTAGGCATTATAATTTTGGATTACCAGATAAAGTCAGATCAGGGGGTTTAGGGCTCCACCTCATGGTTAGGGTTTAGGGCTAGGTAGGGCTCAGTCAATTTGGCTGGCCCAGGGCCTAGTTGAGGTCAGTTAGGTTAGGGTCAGTTTAGGCTCAGTACCAGGTTTAGGCTCAGGGAGGGTCAGGCTCAGCCTAGGGTTTAGGGTCAGGGCTTTTAAAATAGCAAACCATCAGGTTTATATTTATTTAGTTTATTTTTAAATTTATTTTAGTTTTATCTTTATTTTTAATTTAGTTTATTTTATTTTATTTATTTATTTTTATCTACTTTATGTTTATTATTTAATTTATTTTAGCTTTAGGTTTCAATCATTCCCAAGTTTTTTATTTTATTTTTATCTTAGGTTTAGGTTTTATTTTCATTTTATGTTTCTTTTGTAGTTTAGTTAGGCTCAGTTCCAGGTTTGGGGTGAGATCTTTATGGCAGTTTGTTTTTTTAGGCCTAGGACTTAGGGTCAGGACTAGGTCAGAGCCCATTTAGGGTTTAGTGGTAGTGAGTGGCCAGTGGCCAGTGCTGGATGGTTAGATTTCCATGGTTTGATAGGGTTTGGGGCCTAGTGTTTTAAGGTCAGGGCTCATGGTTTTAGGGACTGCCAGGGGCTCAGCCTAGGGTTTAGGTTTGGTAGGCCTTTTCAGTTTTTTTAGATCTGGGGATTTAAGGTTGTTGTAGTTTTAAGGTTTAGGGTTTAGGGTTTAGAAATTAGGGTTAGGGTTTTCTTATTTTTTTATTTTTTTTAAAGTTAGAAAATTAGTAGGTTTAGGTTTATTTAGTTTATTTATCTTATTTTTATTTTTATTTATTTTATTTTATTCTTATTTATTTTATTTTTATTAAGTAGTTTATTTATTTTAGGTTTATTTATTTTTAGTTTTTATTTTAGTTTATTTTTTTAGGTTTAAGCATAAGTTTTAAATTTACTTTTAGTTTAGTATTATTATTTTAAGTTTAAGTATTTTAAGGTTTAGGTCCGGATTTTTATTTTATTTAGGTTTAGGTTTAGGTTTTATTTTAGGTTTATTTTAAGTTTTATTTTTTAGTTTAGGTTTAGGTGTATTTTTAGTTTATTTTATTTTATTTAGTTTAGGTCAGGTTCATGTTTAGTTTATTTTAGAGTTTAGGTTTTATTTAATTTATTTTAATTTATTTTGTTTAAGTTTAGTTTAATTTAAATTTTATTTTAGGGTTTGGTATTTCTTTATTAGTTTTTATTTTATATTTATTATTTAGGTTAATTTTTTAGGTTTAGGTTTTATTTAGTTTTTTATTTTATTTTATTTTATTTTAGGTTTAGTTATTATTATATTTAGGTTTTTTTTTTAGTTTTGTTTAGGTTTTTTGTTTTAGTTTAGATTTTTTTTGGTTTAGGTTTAGGTTTTGATTTTAGTTTTTGTTTTTTAATTTATTTTATTTTATTATTTTATTTTGATTTAGGTTTTTCTATTTATTTTATTTTTAGGTTTATTTAGTTTAGGTTTAGGTTTTTAGCATTTTAGTTTTAAGGTGGGTTTGGGTACTGCTTTAGGATTGGGGATTAGGGTTTAGGGTTTAGGTTTTTGGGTTTACAGTTTAGTGTTTAGGGTTTTAGGCTTTAGGGTTTAGTGTTTAGGGTTTTTAGGGTTTAGGGTTTAGGGTTTAGGGTTATGGTTTTAGGTTTAAGGTTCTAGTTTGAGTTTTGGTTTTAAGATTTTTGGTTTTTTTCTTTATATAATATAGAATAAATTTAGATTCAATATTTCTTTTTTTTAATTTCATCAACGAAGTAACACACCAAGTTTTCTATGACATAAGTGAGGACATAGATAAAAAATGAGCACGCATAGAGGAAATCAAAAACCCTAGAGAACTAAAACTATATCTACTATAAAGACATAGTTCCATAAGCAGCAGATCGGATCGATCGTTCTTTAATTTCTCTAGTACCCATGTAAACCCCGCCTTTGAAGTAGTAGATCCACCATCATATCCCCTATTTCTCCCTTCGCCACCACCATAATGTAACCTCCGTAGCTCCTCTCACCTCCATAATCACCATAGCTCCGATCATCACCTCCGTATCCACCAACTCCTCTAGATCCCCCACCACCACTATGACAACTGCCACCTCTGTCTTTGCCTCCACCACTAGATCCAAACTGAGCCAAGTTGGCGGTGATGTTCTTGCTATCAAGGTTCTTCCCATTCTTAGGGTTTAGGATTAGGTTTAGGTTTATTAGGTTTTATGGTTTAGTTTTATTTTTTAATCTATTTAGTTACTTACCTTAAGGTTTAGGGTTTGGGGTTTAGGGTTAGGGTTTAGGGTTTAGGGTTTATGGTTTATGGTTTAGGGTTTTAGGGTTTATGCTTTTACGATTTAGGGTTTAGGGTTAGGGTTTATGGTTTAGGGTTTTTTAAGGTTTAGGGTTAGGGTTTAGGGTTTAGGGTTTTTTTTTAAAAAAAAATAAATCGTTAGGTTTAGGTTTATTTAGTATATTTAGTTTATTTTTTATTTATTTTAGTATACATTATTTTTATTTTTATTTAGGTTTATTTTTATTTTTATTTAATTTAGTTTATTTATTTTAGGTTTATTTATTTAAGTTGAGATTTTTTATTTTAGGTTATATTAAAGGTTTAAGTTTATGTTTAGGTTTATTTATTAGTTGTATTTTATTTTTATTCTATTTTTTAGGTTTAGGTTTTATTTTTTATTTGTAAGTTTAGGTTTAGGTTTTATTTTTTTTTTGTATTTTTTAGTTTAGATTTTAAGATTTTATTTTAGAGGTTTTATTTTTAGTTTAGGTTTAGGTTAATTTTAAATTATTTTATTTTATTTAGTTTAGGTTTAGGTTTAGTTTATTTTAGATTTAGGTTAAGGTTTTATGTATTTTAGTTTAATTTTGATTTATTTTATTTTATTCTAGGTTTAAGTTTATTTTTAGTTTAGTGTTCAAGTTTTCTTTTATTTATTTTAGGTTTTATTTTTAGTTTTAATTTTAGTTTCATTTTTAAGTTTAGGTTTTATTTTATTTTATTTTTATTTTACATTTTGTTTTTATTATATTTAGGTTTTTTATTCTTAGGTATATTTTATTTTTTAGCTTAGTTTAGGTTTTTATTTATTTTATTTTAGTTTATTTATTTTTTATTTAATTTTTTTTAGGTTTAGGTTTAGGTTTAAGTTTTTATTTTATTTTATTATTTTATTTTATTTTTGTTTAGGTTTTTGTATTTATTTTATTTTTAGGTTTTATTTTATTTAGGTTTAAGTTTTTAGATTTTTAGGATTTAGGGTTTAGGGTTCCAGGTTTACTCTTTAGGGTTTAGGATTTAGGGTTTTAGGTTTTGGTTTTAGGCATGGGTAGGGTTTAGGGTTTAGGATTTAGGATTTAGGGTTTAGTGTTTAGACTTTACGATTTAGGGTTTTTAGGGTTTATGGTTTAGGGTCAGCTTAGGGTTTAGGGTCAGCTTAGGGTTTACGGTCAGCTTATGGTTTAAGGTGTAGGCTTTAGGGCTTTTTAGGGTTTAGGGTTAGTTTATGGTTTAGAATTTAAGATTTAGGATTTAGGATTAGTTTAGGGTTTAGGGTTTAGGATTTTAGGGGTTTTTTTTGGGAAATTAGAAAAATTTTATTTCTACAAAGAAAAGGTACGAAGTCCTTAGAGGGGGAAATCTCTAAGCAAATGCTCAAAGAGCTACAAAAAGTCCTATGGAGATAAGCCCCCTAGTTAATACAATAGATAATGAAAGTATGCTAATAAAAAAAGAAAAAGAGAACCACCAAAAATAATCCTTGAAATTAGTAGTAAACTTCCTCTGCTCCTTTTGAAACTAGCACAATCAAGGAGCAAAAGTTTCCCAACCTGTACCAGAGATTTGCAACAAGCTTGTAAAGGGATGAGTATAAATAATGAAATAGTTAATTAAGCATAAAATACACGAGCAGAAAGAACTTAAAATATGAAGAAAAGGCTTAGGCTCAATTATAATCATCTTAAGGAGCAGCTCCATACTTTAGCATCCAAACTTCAAGTGAAGCGTTATAATTACATATAGCACTACCAGCCAAAAGAAGGAGTGGAAAACATCAATGTCATCATTGCCAGCATACCTCTTGTAGCACGGTATCTAATGATGATCATTGCACAAACCTGCATAAAACTTCAAATAGTAAATATAACCAGAAAACACCCAGCAGTCAGATATATTAAACTCAAAGAATGCGATAAGGAGGTAACCCACCGAAAGCATTAGACCGTAGGCAAGACCACCAAAGCCACCACCAAGAATTGCTAACACAAGGTTAGAGCAAACCTCACAATATAGGAAAAAGTACTAAACAGAGACCAAATAATGGAAAAAAGGAGGACCATAGTTGATAAGGCCATTCATTAAATGAACATTCAAAAAACTAGAAATAATAATATCCAGATGAATAGTAAGACTAACATCAAGAATGTTAGGAAGTAAGGCAACCATCAAAATAGGAAAGGGAAGAAGTTCAGCCACAGTCTAGAAATGAAAATCCTAGTAGGTAGAAACTAGATAAGAAGAATGGGAAAGTAGCCAATTCCAAACATAAACTCAAATAGATCAAGAAAATTATAACAAAGTAAATACTCTTTTGACCAAACCGTATCTAGCAATCCAATCCAAAGAAGGCATCACCCCGAAGCCACCAAGACTGCCAAGGATTCAAATCAATAGACTTAGAACCATCAGATGAAAGATAGAAAGAGTCATCTAGTCATAAACATTAAAAAATCCCAAGGGAAAGTCATAGATAGCAGCCACTAATCCAAATCCAAGGACATGAGAATCTAGTTTAAATAGCTAGATACAATAGCCAAAAATAGAAAAAGTAAGATACCTTTAGGATCACAAATAATTCAATAAATAGAGATAGTCGCAAACAAGAACCCTAATAGATTCATCATCAGCCAAGTCCAAAAAACATCCAACCAGTAGTTTGTAGCCTTCCAGTTCAGAACATAAAGAAAAAAATAGAACCTTAGTATCACAGGAGGCACACTCAATATTCTTAAGATATAAACAATCCAAGAGCATCCAACTTCACACTCATCTAGAACAGCATTAGAGAAAGGATAGATAGCCGCAGGAAAATAGTTCTCTAAGCTACAACAAAAAAATATAAGGAGACCTTAAGGTCACACAACTCCTCTTAGCAGAAGGAGAAAAACCAAGAGAGAAAAGACAACCAAAAGTAACTAGAAAAATAATCCTAATCAGTAAACAACAAGGTATGCAATACCACCACAATAGTATGGTTTTAAGGTTGGGTTTAGGTTTAGGCTTTATGATTTAAGGTTAGGGTTAGGTTAGGGTTTAGGAGTTTAGGGCCTTTAGTGGGCTCACGACCACCCATTTATGGAGGATTTAGTGGTAGTTTAGGGTTTAGGGTGGAGGTTTAGGGTAGTGTAGTATTTATGCTGGGTGTTGGGCCCAGGGTATCCAGAGTTTAGGCAAGTCATGGCCCAGGGCCAGGATTTTGTGGCCCAGGCAAGCTCATGGCTCATGATAGGGTTTAGGCCTTTAGGGAGATCATTAGGCAAGATTAAGGTAGGGAGGGCCAGGGACAGGCCAGGTCATAGGGCTCAGGATTTAGGGCCCAGGATCAGGCTAGTTTAGGGCCCAACATCTAGTGGTTTAGGGTCTTAGTGGTCCCAGGGTTAGGGTAAACTCAGTTAGGCCAGTAGGGCCAGGGCCTAGTCAACGCCCAGGGCCTTTAGGGCCTAGGGAGGGTCAGGGTCAGGTAGGGCCCAGGGTGTGGGCCTAGGATCGATTAGGGCCTTTGTGTTTAGAGATCATGGTACAATTTTAAATAAGCAACCCGACAGGTTTATGATTTAGTTTATTTAGTTTAATTTATTTATTTTAGTATATTTTATTTTCTTATTTAGTGTTTATTTTATTTTATTTAGTTTAGTTTATTTATTTTAACTTTATTTTAGTTTTAGTTTTTTATCTTAGTTTATTTTAAGTTTAAGCTAGGATGTTTACTTCTTAGTTTGATTTATTTTATTTGTTAGGTTTAGGTTTTATTTTTATTTTAGGTTTAGGTTTAAGTCATTTTTATTTAGGTTTTAGGTTTTATTTTAGGTTTATTTTTATGTTTATTTTTTAGTTTAGGTTTAGGTTTTGTTAGTTTATTTTTTAATTTAGCTTAAGTTTAGGTTTAGGTTTAAGTTTAGATTTAGTTTATTTTATGATTAGGTTTATGTTTTATTTATTTTAGTTTAGTGCATTTTAGTTTAGGTTTTGGATTATGTTTATTTTATTTATTTTAGGTTTAGTTTTTTTTTGTAGTTTAGGGTTTAGGTTTTCATTTTATTTTGATTTATGTTTTATTTATTTATTTTATTTTTAGGTTTTATTTAGTTTAAGTTTAAGTTTTTTGGTTTTGGGGTTTAGGGTATTAGGGTTTAGGGTTTAGGGTTTAGGTTTGTAAGCTTAGGATAGTTTTAGGGTTTAGGGTTTAGGGTTTAGGGTTTAGGATTTAGGTTTTAGGGTTTAAAATTTCAAATTTTTTAAAAAAAAATTAAATAAACCAGTATGTGTAGGTTTTTTTAGTTTATTTTGTTTATTTTTATTTATTTCATATTATTTAATTTATTATTTGTGTTTAGGTTTTTTTTATTTATTTATTTATTTATTTAGATTTTATTTGCTTTATTTTTAGGTTTATGTTTTAGTTTATGTTTATTTTTTAGTTTAGTTTTATTTTTAGGTTTACATTTTGTTTTTTATTTTAAGTTTAGGTTTTGGTTTAGTTGGGGTTTATTTATCTTTAGGGTTTTTTAGGTTTACTGCTGTTTTTTTTTTATTTATTTTTATTTTTCATTTTTATTTATTTAAATTAAGTATACTCATAAGTTTAGGTTTATTTAGTTTGTTTTTAATTTATTTTAGTTTATTTTATTTTTATTTTTAATTAGTTTAGTTTTATTTTAGGCTTATTAATTTTAGTTTAGGTTTTTTTTATTTTAGTTTATTTTATAGGTTCAGGTTTAGGTTTAGGTTTATTTTTATGTTTAGTTTTATTTATATTTTTTTAGGGTTATGATTTATTTTATATTTGTAAGATTAAGTTTAGGTTTTATTTTATTTTTTGTTTAGGTTTTAGATTTTATTTTTAATTTTAGGTTATAATTTTTAGTTTAGGTTATGTTTATTTTATTTATTATATATATTTAGTTTAGGTTTAGGTTTAGGTTTATGTTTAGGTTTTATTTATTTAATTTAGTTTATTTTAGTTTAGGTTTATGTTTTTTTTTTATTTTGTATATTTTATTTTTTTTAGGTTTAGGTTCTTTTTAGTTTATGGTTTAGGTTTAATTTTTTTAATTTTTATAGGTTTTACTTTTAGGAATATTTTTAGCTTTAGGTTTTTATTTAGTTTTTATTTTATTATAGGTTTAATTTTTAATTTTTTTAGGGCTAGTTTAGGTTTATGGTTTTGGTTTAGTTAGCTTTAGGGTTTAGGTTTGTTTGGGCAGTTAGTTTAGGGTTTAAGATTTAGGGTCAGTCTGGGGTCTGGGGTTTAGGGTTTAGTTTTTTAAGGCCAGGTTTTAGGGTGGGTTTTAGGGTTTAGGGTTTAGGTTTAGGGTTTAGTGTTTACAGTTTAGGGTGGGTTTATTTAGAGCCTAGTGGTTTATGGCTAGGTTTAGGGTTTATGGTTCAGAGTTAGGGTTTTTTTATTTTATTATTTTTTTATTTTTTTAAAAGTAAGTAAACTAGTAGGTTTCAATTTATTTAGTTTATTTATTTTATTTTTTCTTTATTTTAGTTTATTTTATTTTTGTACTTTGGTTTATTTTGATTTTATTAAGTTAGTTTATTTTATTTTACATTTAGTTTTTATTTTAATTTATTATTTAGGGTTGAGTTTAGATTTAGGTTTATTTTTTTAATTTAGTATTATTTTAATTTTAATTTTTAGGTTTAAGTTTTATTTTTTATTTTTTGGTTTAGGTATAGATTTTGATTTTATTTTATTTGTTTAGGTTTTAGGTTTTATTTTAGGTTTATTTTAGGTTTATATTTTATTTTTTGGTTTAGGTTTATTTTAATTTATTTTATTTTATTTTATTTAGGTTTAGGTTTAGGCTTAGTTTATTTTAGGTTTAGATTTAGGTTTTATTTATTTTAGTTTAGTTTATTTTAGTTTAGGTTTAGTTTTATTTAATTTTTTTTAGGGTTAGGTTTTTTTTGTTAAGGGTTTGGGTTCTATTTTATATTTATTTTTAGGTTTAGGTTTTCATTTAGTTTTTTTTTATTTTATTTTTATTTTAGGTTTAGTTTTTTTTATTTAGGTTCTTTATTTTTTAGTTTAGTTTAGGTTTTTATTTATTTTATTTTAGTTTAGTTCTTTTTTCTTTTTGGGTTTAGTTTAAGTTTTAGTTTATGTTTTTTATTTTATTTTATTTTGTTATGTTATTTTCATTTCACTTTTATTTTTTATTTTTGGTCTTATTTAGTTTAGGTTTAGGTTTATAGCTTTAAGGTTTTAGGGTTTGGGTTAGTTTAAGGTTTAGGATTTAGGGTTTTGGTTGTGGGGTTTGGGGTTTAGGGTATAGGTTTTAGGTTTTATGGTTTAGGGTTTGTGGTTTAGGTTTGGGTTATTTAGGGTTTAGGGTTTAGGGTTTAGAGTTTAGGGTTGAGATTTTAGGTTTAATGTTCAAGTTTTAGTTTAGGGTTTAAGGTTTTGGTATTTTTAATAGAAAACAAGATTCAATATTTCTTCTTTCTTTCATCAACCTAGTAACACACCAAGTTTTCTAAGACACAAGTGACGACATAGATCAAAAATGAGCACGCATAAAGGAAATCAAAAACCTTAGATAGCAAGAATTATCTCTATTTGAAAGATAAAGTTCCATAAGCAGTAGATCGGATTAGTCGTTCTTCAGTTTCTCTAGCTACCACCACAGTTATAACCTCTGTTGCTTCTCCCGCCACCATAACCACCACTGCTCTAACCACCTCCTCCATATCCACCAGCACCTCCAGATCCCCCACCACCACTATGACAACCAATGCCTCCGCCTTCACCTCCACCGCCAGATCTAAATTGAGCCTGGTTGATGGTGATGTTCCCCCTAAGGTTCTGCCCATTCTTAGGGTTTAGGATTAGGTTTAGGTTTTAGGGTTTAGCTTTATTTTTAAATTTATTTAGTTACTTTACATTTAGGTTTAGGGTTTGGGGTTTAAGGTTATGGTTTATGGTTTACAGTTTATGCTTTAGGATTTTAGGGTTTAAGGTTTAGGGTTTAGGATTTTTTTAAAAAAATTAAATAAATTGACATGTTTTTATTTTTTTAGTATATTTGTTTATTTTTTATTTATTTTAGTTTACTTTATTTTCTATTTATATTTAATTTTATCTTCTATTTTTATTTAGTTTATTTAATTTATTTTAGTTTAGGTTTTTTATTTTACTTTATTTTTTAAGTTTATGTTTAGGTTTAAGTTTATTTTATAGTTGAGTTTTATTTTTTTTTTATTTTTTAGTATTAGGCTTTACTTTTTATTTTTAGGTTTATATTTAGGTTTTTATTTTATTTTTTTAGGTTTAAGTTTTATGTTTTTATTTTAGGTTTATTTTGAAGTATTATTTTTTAGTTTAGGTTTAGGTTTATTTTTAGTTTATTTTATTTTATTTAATTTAAGTTTTGGTTTAGGTTTAGTCTATTTTAAGTTTAGGTTTAGTTTATTTTAGTTTTGGTTTATATTTATTTTATTTTTATTTCAGGTATAGGTTTTTTAAGTTTAGGGTTTAGGTTTTATTTTTTATTTATTTTTAGGTTTTATTTTAGTTTTATTTTTTAGGTTTAGGTTTTTATTTAAGTTTTATTTTAATTTTATTTTACATTTAGTTTTTATTTTATTTAGGTTTTTTTCTTAAGTTTATTTTATTTAATTTAGTTTAGGTTTTTATTTATTTTATTTTAATTTTATTTCTTATTTTATTTTATTTTTAAGTTTATGTTTAGGTTTAAGTTTAAGTTTTGATTTTATTTTATTATTATATTATTTTTAGGTTTAGGTCTATTTATTTATTTTATTTGTCTTTATAGTTTAGCTCAGCATCTAAGTTTAGGATCTGGCCTGTTGGGTATTATGGTGGCCTTGGGCCAGGGCCCAGGGTTGAGCCCAAGCCCAGGTCAGTGGGCTCAGTATGCCTGGGCTCAGCGGTCAGGTGGGGCCCAGGGTAGTGGCTCATGGCCCAGTGGCACAACCCAGGTGAGGGTTTAGGGCCCAGCCCAGGATCAGGTCACTAGAGCCCAGCCTAGAGCTCATGGCCTGTGATCAGGGGCATGTGGGTGTGGATCTTTGGCCCAACACTAGGACTCCAGGTCAGGGCCAGGTCAGCTCAGGCCCAGTGCCTAGCCTCAGAGGACTAGGGCTATGGCCCAGGGCCTGTACTCAGGGCCTGTGGATGGTGAGTGTGGATCTAGGGCCTAGGGCTCAGGCCCATTATTGTGGGTTTATCAAAACCAAGCAAACTGACAGTGCCTGTCAGTGGCTCAGTGCCAGTCATGGCCAGTGGCTGGTTTAGGGCAGGAGGGTCTTCCGCCTGGGGCTCAGTGGCCCAGGTCACTCAGTAAGGCTGGGGTCAGGTCAGGCCTTGGCCCAGGGTCTGGGGAGGGCCTGGGGCCCAGGGCCCAGTACAAAGCCCATGGTTTTGAGGGCCAAAGCCCAGCCCAGGATCAGTGGGTTAGGGTCAGGCCCAGAGCCCAGTGGTCAGATTAGTGAGTACTGGCCCAGGGTAGGGTTTAATGCCTAGGTCAGGTCAGGTCAGGGAGCCCAGGGTTTATGGTTTGTGGTTAGGATCAGGATCAGTGGTGTGTCAGTATACGCCAGTGCCTAGGGTCTAGGGTTTAGGATTTTAGGTGGGTCAGTGGTATGATTTAGTTTTTTTATATTAAGTAAATTGATATGTTTATGTTTATTTAGTTTATTTTTATTTATTTTAGTATAATTTATTTTTTATTTTTATTTTGGTTTATTTTTTTACTTTTATTTAGTTTAGTTTATTTATTTTAAGTTTATTTATTTTAAGTTTATTTATTTTAAGTTTAAGTTTAGGTTCATGTTAACTTTTCAATTAAGTTTTATTTTTATCATATTTTACGCCAGGTTTAATTTTTTATTTTAGGATCAGTTTAGGTTTATATTTTATTTTAGGTTTAGGCTTTGGTTTAATTTTAGGTTTATTTTAGGTTTTATTTTAGTTTAGCTTTTTTTTTAGTTTACTTTTAATTTAGTTTAGGTTTAGTTTATTTTGGTTTAGGTTTAGATTTTATTTATTTTATAGTTTATCTTTAGTTTACATTTATGTTTAGGTTTTGTTTTTTTTTTGTAGTTTATTTTAGGTTTTATTTTATTTAGGTTTAGGTATTATTTATTTATTTTATTTTAGGTTTATTTAGTTTAGGTTTAATTTCTTTTAAGTTTTAGGGTTTAGGGTTTAGGGTTTAGGGCATGTAGTAGAGTTAAGGGTTTTATGGTTTAGTGGTAGGTTAAGGTTTAGGGTTATAAGTTTAGGGTTTGGGTTAGTAGTGGTTTAGGATATGGTGGTAGAGTTAAATTAAAAAATAGTATATTTAGGTTTTAGTTTATTTAATTTATTTTTATTTATATTAGATTATTTAATTTATTATATATATTTAGGTTTTATTTTATTTTTATTTAGTTTGGTTATTTATTAGGTTTATTTATTTTAGTTTAGGTTTTTATTTCAATTTATTTTTAAGTCTGTGTTTATGTTTATTTTTTAGTTTAGTTTTATTTTTATTTTATTTTTTTAGGTTTTATTTTGATTTTAGGTTTAGGTTTTGGTTTAGTGGGAGCTTATGTTTATGGTGGTTTTAGGGTTAAGGCTTAGAGTTAGGTTTTATTTTATTTTTTATTTTTTATTTTTATTTTTAAAATTAAATATGTCTCTAGGTTTAGGTTTATTTAGTTTGTTTATATTTTATTTTAGTTTATTTATTTTTTATTTTTATTAGTTTAGTTTATTTATTTTAGGCTTAATTATTTTAATTTAGGTTTTTTATTTTAGTTTATTTTTTAGGTGTGTTTAGGTTTAGGTTTATTTTTATGTTTAGTTTTATTTTTATTTTATTTTTTAGGTTTAGGTTTTATTTTATATTTGTAAGATTATGTTTAGGTTTTTTTTATATTTTTTAGGTTTAGGTTTTAGGTTTTTATTTTAGGTTTAATTTTAGGTTATAATTTTTAGTTTAGGTTATTTATTTTTTAGTTAATTTTATTATATTTAGTTTAGTTTAGGTTTAAGTTTTATTTATTTATTTTAGTTTATTTTAGTTTAGGTTTATGTTTATTTTTAAAGGTTTAGTTTTATTTTTTTTTTTATTTTTTTATTTTTATTTGATCTTATTTTTTTTAAGCATATTTTAGCTTTATATTTTATTTTTTATTTTAGGCTTTATCTTAATCTTTAAATTGGTCTTAGGTTGGGGCCTGGTTTTAGGCCTGGGCCCAGTTTAGGGTTTAGGGCCTAGGGTTTGTTTAGGCTGTGGCTCAGGGTTTAGTGGTGGCCTGGATCTTGGTCAGTGGATCTGGGCCTAGGGTTAATGCCTTTTAAAAGCAAGCAATAGGTAGGATCATTTAGTTTATTTTATTTTATTTATCTATTTTATTTTATCTTTAGGTTAAGTTTAGGTTTAGATTTATTTTTTAGCCTAGTATTATTTTTTATCTTTTAGGTTTAGGTTTTATTTTATTAATGTAGGTTTTATTTTATTTTATTTGTTTAGGTTTGGGTTTTATTTTAGGATTTTTTATATTTTAGTTTAGGTTTAGGTTTTTATTTTACTTTAAATTTATTTGTTAGGTTTAGTTTATATGGGTTAAATTTAGGTCCCATTTATCTTAATTAGTTTATTTTAGTTTAAGCTTTTTTTTTTTTTTTTTTAGGTTTTAGTTAAGGGTTTAGGTTTTATTTTAAATTTATTTTAGGTTTAGATTTTATTTATTTTTGATTTTATTTTATTTTTTATTTAGGTTTAGATTTTATTTAGTTTTTATTTTTGTTTAGTTTAGGTTTTATTTATTTTATTTTAGTTTAGTTTTTTTTCTTTGTTTTAAGTTTAGGTTTTAGTTTATTTTTTATTTTATTTTATTTTGTTATATTATTTCATTTAGGTTTTATTTATTTTATTTTAAGTTTTATTTAGTTTAGGTTTAGGTTTTTAAGTTTTTATGGTTTAGGGTTTAGGGTTAGTTTAGGGTTTTGGGTGTGGGGTTTGGGGTTTGTGGTTTACAGTTTAGGTTTTAGGGTTTTAGGGTTTAGGGTTTAGGATTTTTGGGGTTTAGGGTTTAGAGTTTAGGGTTGAGGTTTTAGGTTTAATGTTCAAGTTTTAGTTTAGGGTTTAGGGTTTTTGGTTTTAGTTTTTTTTTAATTTTTAACTGAGAACAAATTCAGATTCAACATTTCTTCTTTTCAATTTCATCAACCAAGTAACACACCAAGCTTTCTATGACACAAGTGATGACATAGATCAAAAATGAGCATGCATAGAGAAAATCAAAAACCCTAGATAGAACTATCTCTTATTATAAAGACACGCCCATAATAGATTGATCGGCCATTCTTCGCTTAGTTCCCATCGTAACCACACACCTCTCAAGTAGTGGGATCCATCATCATATCCCCTATTTCTTCCTCCGCCACCACCATGGCTATAACCTCCGCTGTTCTCCCACCTCCATAACCATCACTGCTTCGACCACCACCTCCATATCCATCAGCACCTCCAAATCCCCCACCACCATTATGACAACCACCACCTCCGCCTTCGCCTCCACCGCCAGATCTAGACTAAGCCCCGGATGACGATGTTCCCCGCATATTCTCACCCATTCTTAGGTTTAGGATTAGGTTTAAGTTTATTAGGTTTTAGGGTTTAGTTTTATTTTTAAATTTATTTAGTTACTTTACATTTAGATTTAGGGTTTGGGGTTTAAGGTTAGGGTTTATGTTTACGATTTATGGTTTATAGTTTTAGGGTTTATCCTTTTAGGATTTAAGGTTTAAGGTTTGGGGTTTAACGGTTTTATTTTTTAGTATAGTTTTATTTTTATTTTATTTTTTAGGATTAAATTTTATTTTTTATTTTTAGGTTTAAGTTTAGGTTTTAATTTTATTTTTTTTAGGTTAAGGTTTTAGGTTTTTATTTTAGGTTTATTTTAGCTATTATTTTTTAGTTTAGGTTTAGGTTTAATTTAATTTAATTTAATTTAATTTAATTTAGTTTAGGTTTAGGTTTATGTTTAGTTTATTCGTGTTTCTCAGCTTTATTTATTTTAGTTTAGTTTATTTTAAGTTTAGGTGTAGTTTTATTTAATTTTATTTTATCTTTAGGTTTTAGTTTAGTTTATGTATTATTTTAATTATTTTAGGTTTATTTTTTAGGTTTAGGTTTGTATTTATAATTTTAATTTTAGGTATTTTATTTTATTTTAGGTTTAATGTTTATCCATTTAGGATTTTGTTTTAGTTAAGGTTTTTATTTATTTTATTTTAGTTTAGTTTTTATTCTTTTATTTTATTTTTCTTATTATGTTTAGGTTTAGGTTTAGGTTTAGGTTTAGGTTTTAATTTAGGTTTTTATTTTATTTTATTTTTTATTTTATGTTAGTTTGGGTTTTTTATTTATTATATTTTTAGGTTTTATTTAGTTTAGGTTTAGATTTTTAGCTTTTTAGGGATTAGGATTTATGGATTAGGGTTAGTTTTGGGTTTTGGGTTTAAGTTTTAGGGTTTAGGGTTTAGGGTTTACGGTTTAGGGTTTGGGGTTTAGGGTTTAGGTTTTAGGGTTTATGATTTAGGTTTTAGGCTTTTAGGATTTAAGGTTTAGCATTTAGGGCTTAAGGTTTAGGGTTTAGGGGTGAAGGTTTATGGTTTAGGTTTTAGGTTTAGGGTTCAGGTTTTAGTTTAGGGTTTAGGGTTTTTATTTTTTTTAATAGAGAACAAATTCAGATTCAACATTTCATCATTTTGATTTCATCAACCAAGTAACGCACCAAGTTTTCTATGACATAAGGGATAACATAGATAAAAATAGAGCACGCATAGAGCAAATCAAAAACCTTAGATTACTAGAACCATCTCTACTATAAAGACATAGTTCCATAAGCATCAGACGACATTATTCGTGGTTTAGTTTAGTTTATTTTAGGTTTTATTTATTTTAGTTTAGTTTATTTTGGTTTAGTTTAAGTTTATTTTTTTCTTTATTTTATTTTTATTTTAAGTTTAGGTTTCTTTTTTAGGTTTAGGTTTTATTTTTTATTTATTTTAGTTTTATTTTTACATTTATTTTTTAGGTTTAGGTTTTATTTAGTTTATATTTTATTTTATTTGATTTTATGTTTAGATTTTTATTTTTAGGCTTTTTTTATTTTTTAGTTTAGGTATTTATTTATTTTATCTTATTTTAGTTTTATTTTTATCTTATTTTATTTGTGGCCTAGTCAGTTTATGCCTGTGGTCAGTCAGGGTTAGCTTTAGGTTTATTTTATCTTATCTTATTTAGGTCAGATTTTTATACATTTTATCTTTCATTAGCCTGGTTTAGTGGTTTTGTGTGTTTAGTGGCTCAGTCTCCAGTATTCCCTGCCCATGACTCAGTGGTCTGGGGCCTTAAAGCCATGCCTTTGGCTCAGTCAGGGGCCTGGGCCCAGCTCAGGTTTGGCCTAGGGCTTTGGCCCAGGCTCAGTATGCCTAGGAGTTTAGCTAAGGTTTGACAGTAATTTTAGGTCCTCTTTAGGGTTTTTTAAAAAAACAAGAAAACGATAGGTCCTTTGGCTCATTTAGATCATTTTATTTTATCTTATTTTTATCTTTATTTTTACTTATTTTCAGTTTATTTTTATTCTTTATTTATTTTAGCCATTTTATCTTGTGCTTCTATCTTTAGGTTCCTTTATCTTAGATTCTTAGCCTGAAGCTTAGTGCTCATGTTTTATTTTTTTAGTTTATTTTATTTTATTTTATATTTTAGGTTTCATTTTTTTTATCTTTAGGCTCAGTTTTAATCCCTTTTTAAGCTTAGTCAGGTCTTTATTATATATTTTAGGTCTTTTTTTTAGTTGCTTTAGTTTATATTTAGTTTTTATCTTATATAGTCTTTCTTGGCTTTTATTCTTGTGCATAGGCTTTTATTTTATCTTTAGTTTAGCCTATCTTTAGGTGTGGTTTATATCTTATCTTATTTATCTAGGTTTGTTTTCTTTTAGCCTATTATTTATCTTTTATCCATTTTGTAGCCTTTTTATGTTTACTCTTGAACTTTATCATTTTAAGCCTTTTATTTTTGTTATCTTTAATTCCTTTAGCTTAGCCTTGATCTTTATCATCTTTAACTTAGTCTAATCTTTATCTTTTATATATCTTTATCTTTAGCTCAGGTTTAGGCCTTTAACTGTTCTTCCTTTATCTTATTTTATCTTATCTAGGCTTCAAGCCTTTTATTTTCATTTTCAGTCTTTAATCCAGGTTCCTGGCTCATGTGCTGGGCCAGTGGCCTGTGCTCATAGTCTGGTCCTGGGGATCAGGCTCCCTGGCCTGTGCCCAGGTCTGGGGCTCAGGTCAGTGGCCTGGCTCAGCCCAGTGCCTAGTGCCTTAGGGTCAGTGCACATTTTAGGGCTCATGCCTCAGTGGCCTGCTGACTCCAGGGCTCAGTGGCTCATGACTCAGGGTCTGGGGCTCTGCCATAGCTTTGGGCTCAGTCAGGGTCCTGGGCTCAGGGCCTAGGCCTTAGGTCTTGTGGCTCAGTATTCATGGCCCAGGGCTCTGGGGTGGCTAGGGCCTAAGGCTCTGCCTAGGGCTCAGTGGTCACTTTAGTATTAGGGTCTGAGGTCTTGGGCCTAGGGTCCATCATTTATTGCCTTTTAAAAAAATCAAGAAAACCGACAGTCTTGGTTATTTAGATTATCTTTATTTATCTTAATCCATCTTTATTTTTTTTATTTTTATTTAAGCTTCTATTTTTTATTTATTTTAGTTTAGTTTATTTTATTCAGCTCATTTTATCTTAGTCTTTTCTTTTCTATTTATTTTAGGCTTCAAGCTTGTTTATGTTTATTTTTTAGTTTAGTTTTTATTTTATTTTATTTTTGTGCCTAGGGTTTATTTTTATATTTTAGTTTAGTTTATCCTTTTAGGCTCAGTATCAGGTTTCTAATATTGTGTGGTTATTTTGTGTTTCTTTTAGTTTAGTTTTAGGTATATTTATTTTTTTTTATCTTTATATTAGCCTAGAGCCTTTTTATTTGTGTGCATAGGCTCAGGCTCATTTCTGAGGTTTAGCTCATCTTTTATTCTTGCTCATTTTAGGTAGGCTCTTTTAGCTCATGGCTCAGCTATTTTATCCATTCAGTCATGACTTTATGTTCATTATCTTCAGGTCTTTATTTTAGTGGCTCATTCATCTTTCTGTCTACTAGGATCTTTATTATCTTAACCTTAGCTCCACTTTATCTTTATACTGTTCTTATCTTTAGGCCTAGGCCTTGGCCCAGCCTAGGCCTTTAATCCCAGCTTTATCTTTATTCACTCATCTTTCATTTACTCCAGGGCTCAAGCCTTTATCTTTATCTTTCTTTGTCTCCATCTTAGCTTCAGGGCCTTGGCCTCAGGCCCCAGCCTTGGGTCTTGGGCCCTGGGCCTCAGCCAGGTCTGGGCACTGTGGCCTGGTGGCCCAGGTCTGTGGCCCAGGATCTGGGGGCCTGCAGCCCAGTATCATGGCACAGCCTCAGGCTCCTTGTGCCTGGGCCTGTGCACATTCCAGGGCCTGCCTGGGGCCTGGGCTGATCTCAGGCTCCAGTGGCCCATGACTCCAGGGTCTGGGGCCTACGTCATACTCCTCTGGGCCCAGTGGCTCAGTGGCCCCTGGGCCTTGTGGCTCAGCTCCTAGTGGCCTGGTCTGGGGCTCAGTGGCTCAGTGGCCCAGTGCAGCCTTGAGCCCAGGGCCCAAGACTCCAGGCCCAGGGCTCAGTGTCAGGGCCTGTGGCCTGAGGTCCTCAGGCCCAGTACTCAGGGCCCATGGCTCTGGCTCCTTTCTGAAAATCAAAAAACCATGAGGTCCAGGGCCTTACTAGATCTGTTCTCTACTCCATCTTAGCCCATCTTATCTTCCTCTTAACCCAGGGCCCATCTCATCTTTATCTAGCCCAGGCCTAGCCTATCTTGTGCCTCCATCTATATCTTAGCCAGTGTCCCTCTTATCATATCTTTAGGTCCACGCC